>CAKAKR010058652.1:12119-39336 GCA_916700685.1 Adelosebastes latens
AATTAATGAGAATAAAATGAGAGTCACCAGAATGTATTCAAAATGGCCAACATTGCGAGAAATGATATCCTGTGATGCTGGTCACATGGTTTTTAGGACAAACCATTTTGTAGTTGCAGGGGTATAAAATATGATTTTTTTTAAGAACATAGTTAGAAAAAATATCATTATCATGACAATATCAAGAGAAAGCTTGACACTTTTCTCAAATAAAGAAGCAGGATATCAAAAGAGCACTTGCAGTTTAACAAACTCACCACAGGTCTTTTCATGAAAACAGCTTGCATTTTTCTTTCCTAGCAGTTTCTGAACTAGAATGGAGCGGAGTGTCTCCCTCCACCAGCACTTTCCCCTTCGTACTCCAAAGACAGCGCCGTTTAAATAGGACATGAAAAGTTAAATTTTCTCAACGGCTTTAATTGTCTATGCAAGACTGTCATTATTCAGTTTACCCTGCCACAGGTATCTGTTCTGTTACACTGTGAAGAAAATCAGGAAAGATTTATAATAATTCACACTTTTTGAAGGTACATGCAATATAGATTATTCTCTTTTTTTCTGTGTGTCCCCCGATTAGAGAATGACTCCTGTGTTTTCCTTCTCTTGTAGAGGAGTGGTCACTGATGCAGGAAGAGGAAATCCAGCAGGGCAGATGGCGGCGCTCCCCTCGTGACCCAAACTCGCCCAGAACACCAAGGAGGAACCGCAAGAAGACCAAGAGCAGTCACGACTGCCACTTGGAGAGGAAGGAGATGCGGGTGCGGGATCTCGGTCTCGGCTACGACTCGGATGAAATAATCCTCTTTAAGTACTGTGTTGGGACATGCCACAGCTCCCGCAGGAACTATGACCTGGCCCTAAAGGCTCTGATGGACAACGGGAGCATCTCCGGCAAGAAGATCAGCAGTCACCCCTGCTGTCGGCCAACCCGTTATGAGACCGTGTCCTTCATGGACACCCAGACTACCTGGCAGACAATTAAGTGGCTCTCGGCAGCCAACTGCAGCTGTGTGGGCTGATTGCAAAGAAGAGTGTCTATCTGCATTACACAAACACAAGCTCCTGCGTGAAAGAGTAGGATGCCGCAAGGCCTGGTCCATGTGGTCTGAGGCGTGGACCTGGACTAGGATCCTCAGCGCAGTGGCCATGGCCTTCCCTCCGCTAATAGCTTGGCTGTTGTTAATGGAGGTTCAGATATCTTCAGAACCATATGGCACCAGCAGGCTACCTGGATGGTTGCCACCAGCCTGGGGGAGTGGAAGGTTTGTTTAAATGCCACCAGCAATAAGCACAGAGGAGTTTACTATCAGTACTGTTCCAGTCCATAATGGACTATATTTTGTGTCCTTCGGTCAGCCTATTGAAGGCTTTCGGCAGCCATGTTGGAGGTCTTCAGCTCTTTGGCAAAAGATGCTCTGAGTAGCCGATCACATTTCTAAGTGTGCCGCTTGGCTATCTCACCAGAGTTCAGTAGGCCGATGGTTACTTACTTGATAACTTCTGTGTTCTTTTTGACTGGGAGCTGTTGATTTCGCCAGTAATCTGTTTTCTGTCAGGCAGAAATTATAGTACCATATCAGCTATCTAGCTTATATGTTAGCTGGTCCTCAAGTAGCAAGAGGCTAACTGCATGCAGACATTTGTGGCTCAAACATGCTCCAGCAGGTATAAAAGGTAACATGTTTCTTAATTTGTGTTCACAAATGATTCATTTGTGCCAATTAATTAACAGATAGGATTCATTATCCTGCAAAACCCAAAACCCAAAAGCTTATCTCAATCCAAAATCAAAATACAACTGGTAAAATTAAAGCCAGGCACCTTTTCAGATTGTTTATGACCATTTACTGTTCATTATGGTAAACATGGAGTGCACCATCCAATAGCATCAATTCAGCAACTTTAGCATTCAAGGCAACAAAATATGAACTTGATGAAACAAATTACTTTGTTATTATTAATTCAACTTTATTAATTATCAATTCAAGGCAATGGTAATACTTTATGCCCACAGATCTCAAAACATAACCCTTCATATATGCAGAATTCAGTATCAACAATATTGAATTACTTTTCAATTGAAATCATGCTTTGCATGCAGCATATTTTGGCAAAACTAAGTCCCTTTTATTTGAACTGCTGCTTGCGGCTGGAGGAAAAACTTTTTCTTGTCTTTTTTGTGTTACATTGTTGCAATGCAACAACCCAATGACGGCCCAGCGTGAAATAAAATGGCAATTTTAAAAGGTTTCCATTATATTAAATTTAATTAAATTAATATTAAAATACATTTTAAGTTGAAGAGGGTTGGTTGTTTTACTTATGGTTTGAAATGCGATTCATCAGCTTCAAAAGTCTGCACATAAGCATGGTAAGACATTTTAAAATTGGCATTTTGTTCTGTTGGCCTGACTAGTTAGTGAGCTAATAAAGCCAAAAACTCAGGTCAAAGTAACTGTATCTAAAAAAAACAAGTCAACCTTATCAGACCATTCACTTTTAGTTTGAACATTACATCCACACCACAGCATTGTTGAAATATGTCTCTTTTACTTACATGGTTGTTTTATATATAGATATATATACGTAGATGCTGCATTAGCCTTTCGTACGTCAACGTCGCTGCCATATTGGGGCGGTCAGGACTGGCCTGTGAACACATACGAGTGAACTGGGGAGCTGCTATTTTTCTGAATAAAAAGCACTATGACGTTTACATTTCTCAACCGATTACAATGAGTCATTTTTATATTCAAGAGTTTATAATCTATGTGGAGTACTGTAGGTTAGATTTCCTCCCCCAAAAAAACTTTTGTTGAGAAACGGTTCAGTACTGTTACGTTACTGCTTCCGGTTCATGGATCACCGGTCTGTCTGTTGATAAAAAGTCATTCTCTCATAACACATCTTCCTTTAAGAATTTTTCAACTCATCAACATTACAGTTTCAGTTACATCTTTACAAAACATTTGCTTCCGTAGGTCATCAGATAAGAGCTAGCTAGCATTTGTTATTCTTAGCTAATCCTCGACCGAAGCTAATGTTAGCTTATAGATCTTCATGTCTAACATATTATTGTGTTTAAGAAATAATAAAACTTATGATATGCGTTGAATTATTTTCCACCACTTAAGTAATTCAGTTCATGTAACGTTAAGCTAAGCTAACACTGATACACACTCTTTTGAGCGTCTAGCAGCGATTACAGCCTAGTATCGAGATTTTAAGTAACTGGAGACAAAACTTTCTTTTTCTACTCCTCATAGATTATAAACACTTGAATATCAAAATGACTCAGTTGAGAAATGTAAACATTATAGAGCTTTTTATCCAGAAAAGCAGCAGCTCCCCCGTTCACTTGTATGTGTTTACAGACCAGTCCTGACCTCCCCAATATGGCGACGACGCTGACGTTTTGCTGCAACGGGCTGAAGAGGCCTATGCGGTATCTACTGTACGTATACATCTTTGGTTTTATAGCCAATAATACTCATCCATTATTTGCCAAAAGCCAGTTATCCAGTAAACCTCCATGATGGAGCCAAATGTGATTTCTGGATATTTGTAAATCAACTGCAAAGCCGACGAAGTTAAGACAGCATGACATAAACAGCTTCAAATCAACCAAAAACTCAGTTTAACCACTTTAAAGACCAAATATCATGATGTGAAGACATGCTAATAAGAACTTACACATTTCTAGAAGTTTTTCTGTTTTGTTTTGTAAATACAATGGTCTTCATAAGACCAAAATTTGCTTTCACCATGTGATACAACTCTACCTTTCCTTCCAGGGCAGCTCAATAACAATATCTGGTCAAGGAAAACTCATTATGAAAGCAACTGTAGTCTTTCAGTCTCCTAAACAGTCTCTCGCACACACATACACACACACACATACATTTTAAATTTAGTAATACATAAGTATTTTACTTTGTTTATTTTAGTGGGTGACATTCATAATGCTTTACATGACCCCAGTGGCTTTCTAAATTCAGCAAAGCAGCTCAGATCATTACATAGTGTCCTCTAGCCAGCCTACCGGTATGCTAATTGTAAATGCCACAGTAGCTCTGGAGTACTTGTTTAAGCACAGCCTGTTTACATCTCTGTCAACAGTCTATTGTAGGGTGCCATCACAAATATAGTCATGAGCCAACCATCACTCAGAGTGACAGCTTTTCACCATGTGGCCTATTTTCAGATCAGGTGTGACATGATACCACTCACAACCAGACCTGTAGTTTACATAAAATAAGTGGAGAATCAGTATTTCTAGTGCTTGTGTATCACCGTTATGGAGCAAATTACATGCAATATGGTCACATCTAATCGAACTACTACAGATTAGTTGCAGAAACAGGTTTGCAAAGAAGCCATTTAGACTGTGACATTTATCACCACTAACATAACTTCACACAAGTACAATGTAACATAAATTGATAATGGCTGTAAATAAGATAATATGTTATACATTCTGTATTGTTTTAAATTGGATTAAAAAGCCTGCTATACCAGTTATTGCTATAAATTTGATTTAGTTAAACCCCAGAAAATGACAACATATTTTAATGTACAATGTCACCATTTAAAAAAAAAAATGTTAAATACAATATGTACGCATGGTAACCACGGTATGGCTAAGGTTAGGGAGAGGTCATTGTTTTGCAACCCTGTCTCCTACAAAATGACGTTCCCATACGACTAAACTGCATTCTCAATTACATTTTGAGGGAAACAATTTTCTCCCGGATTACTGTTGAAGTTTTAAACCGTTTTAAACAGGTGGTTAACCCTGTGAATTGAAACAAAACAAAACAAAACAAAAAATGCAGGACTACTACTTGGTTAGGTTTAGTAAAAGAACATCATGATTTAGCTTAAAATTACTACAAAATTGAAGCAAAACAAAACAAAAATGCAACAAAACTACAAAAAAAAAAATCATGGTTTGGCTTCAAATGACTATGTTTGTTACGTTATTAAGCTACGGACGGTAACGTTGACTTTTGGTTTCACACTGGACACGAACAGCGGTCTTCTTGGTGAAAGTCCTGTGTTTGTTTGACCCATCCAGCCCCCCTCCCTATGCGGACTATCATTACAAACGTATTTGTGAAACGTCGAAAAACAAATGTATTCTACGACGAAATACGTTTCCCTCGAAACGAAATTCATAATCCAGTTTCGTTGTATCGAAATGTAATTTTTAGGAGACAGGGCTGTGTTATGACAAGTAAACTACGATTTAGGTATGATTAATGGTTAATAAAAAATGTAATAATAACATTTTTAGTGCAACAAATTAACATATAGTACTGTGTATTGTAATAGCAAGCCAAAATAAATGATTAAGTGCATTTTGAGTGCAAAAAACAGGACATCATCCCTCACTGGCTTCCCACCCACCAACAGTGTCAGTTGTGATGCTTACCAGGTTTCTGCAGTGGTGGGCCACATGGCTATTACACAGTTTTAGGTGTTTGTGCTCGAGTTTGTCCTTCCTGCACACACAGTTAAAATGCTTATCAAAACTTGCATCCATAAAACAAATTAATTTCTCTTATTTTGGCTTGTTATTATAATACTGTGGAATCATGTCTCCACAGATAACACTAGGATAACAAAGCACCCCCACATCTTTTTATTCCTACAATTGGTTCTGCCTCACACTATTCAGCTCACTGAATGACTTCCAACTTTTTTGTTGTTTTTTTGTTATTGAGGATCATCTGCAGAACGCTTTCAGCCGAGCTTGCACACAATCTCACATTTGCTTTCAATTACACCAACTCTTGCTTTTATGACAGCAAATAGAGGTTGTACTGTTTAGAAGCAAAACGGAAAACTCTCAAGAGCATTTGCAGTCAAAATTTTCACAAACAAACAGTTTGGATCAGCTTACTATATTTGCCTGTGGAGTGTGACCAATCTCTCGCATTAAACAAACACACTGTTTTCTTTGATCAAACCACGAGGTAGAGGACATTCATATCTGAATTTTCAACCCGGTCTCATGGGAAGGCGTATAAATACTACGACATAGGTATGCATTTTAGCCTTTTTCGCGTGTCATGGTTGGGCTTAAAATAAGTAAGTAAACTAATTAAAACCTGTACGGAAACAACATAACACAACTACAGAAAACACATCATAAACGTTAACAAACGTCACTGACATAACCTACAAATCAAAACACAACGGTCTCAAACACAGGTCTCCTGGTTAAACGCCTTGCACATTATCGTGGCATTTATACGCCTTTTCGGGCCGGAATTTTACTTGCAGAGTTTTAGTAATACTCCACAAATTTAAACCAACTGTTGTTGTTGCAACGGACAGCTTGACATTATATGTATTTATGGCAAGCTTGCTAGCTAGCAAGATACAACATATACACAAGAAAGACATCTTTGGACTTACTGGAGGGTGAATAGTTTCACATTTTACAGAGCTAGACTAACTGTTTGTGCTAAGATTAGTTGAACACAGACGATGGGTGCTTCTCATTTGTCTAAAATGTCTCCTCGTTTTCCTCACATGCATCTTATTCTCGCAGAGACGAGGAAGTGATGCAAGGAAAAGATGCGGGTGTCGAGGAACAGCAACGATTTAGGTATTGAAATGTGTAAATTCTTTACGTAATGGTCAATTCAGATGTAATTCATGTCATTGTGAACCGGGAAGTATAGAGAGCGGTGAACGCCGCATAGGGAGGAGGTCGGGGTGGATGAGTGGGTCAAAAACCACAGGACTTTCTCCCAGGAGACCGGTGTTTGTGTCCCTTTTGAAACCACAAGTCAAAGTTGATGTATTCATCATGTAATTTCCGTACTTAAGTTACAGCACTTCCGGTGTTATTATAACCCAAACCACAAACTTTTCCTAAACCTAACTAAGTCTTTTTTTTTTTTTTAAAGGCTGGTGCGGGTATTGACGCGTGCCTCACGTGTTGCTGGACATTCGTAGGAAAACGTACTAAAATTACGTTGTTGAAAGTCATGCTGAGCGTCATGAAAAAAAGGTAAATTTGTGTCTATGTACACAAATCGAATAGATTAAATTTTGTGTCTATTTCATGAACTGCTGTGAGACTGTTGCAAAGAAATGTGTTTTTAGTGAAATGAGGCGTTCTTTCCTCTGAACCGTTATCTGGAGTGACATCGGTTTCTGGTGATGACGGCACAGCTGGTTCACCTGTCAGTCTGCAGGTGTTAACAGCTTTGCATGCTTTGGAGTTTGCAGTTCAGGGATCTCACCAAATGGTGTATGAATAACACGGCGATTTGTGAGTCATTCTGCCTGCAATAACAACGTCTTTCTTGCTTTTGGCGTGTCATTTATACGGCATGTAGTCTGTACTAACTGCATTGTAAACGCATCCACGCGAATATGCTACGCTCAGAGCAAGTGACGTTGAATGAAAAAAGTGAGAAAGACTGCTTATTGTGGGTGGGAGGTGGATGGGTCCAACAAACACAGGACTTTCAACCAGGAGACTGGTGTTCATGTCCCAAAGTGTTGCTGAGTTATTTTGAAGTTATGTTAGTGATGTTTGTGACATGTTTCCCATACTTATGTTATGTTGTTTACATATTTATTTCAGCCATGATATTTTTCCTAAACCTAAGTGGTTTTGCTGCCTAAATATAACCGCGACCATTTAACGGTAACGATGTGATGTTAAGTGATACACGAAAAAGCCTAAAATGCGTTATCATGACATGTGGAATGTTCTTAAAATGTCGTGCTATTTATACGCCCTCCCATTAGGTTGATTTCCACAGACAATGTGAAGTAATGTCCAAATATTAATGACGCACAGTTACTACATGTGTCTCTGCATGTTTCCCTTTAAATAAACAGTTTGACAAGCATCTGCACGTTCATTAAAAAGACGTATTCTGTATTTATATTGTTAACAGATCTGTCAATACTTATTACTTATACTAATTATTTATGAATTATTTTTTGTCTACATTTATTGATATTCTGTTTGACAATTCATTATGCAATAACACAGGTAGCGTTTATGTTTCAGGGAAAGTGGAAATTATGTTAACATGTCTCACATCAAAAAACACTTTATGCCTGAGCACAGGGATTTTCACCCTCATAGAACCCAGTATTTAATTCAGATGTTTTTACTGCTGAGAGACAACAGACTCTGATTATCCATGATACAGGCTTATGAAATATGTTTTATGCTTCCTTTATTAATCAAACGTACAGTTACCACAGATCCACAGACTGCAGCGATGTAGTATGAGAGCAGTCTGATCGGCTGCGGCTGAGTACTGATTTCTAGTAAAGGGGTGTGTCTGCCCGATAAAAGACTTCCGCCAAGGACGGTCTCTTGTGTCCACGCTCAAGCCTCCTTGCTCTTCCCAACAGAAATAATGGAATTGAGACGACCTCCGTGATAATGGACCAGATCCATTTTCAGGAGGAGACATGAAATAATGCAAATGAGAAGCACCCTACTGTATGTAGAGAATAAATTGCTATCAATCTCCTCATCTGACTATGGATAATACATTACACAAGCATATTTCTTAAAATGGTGGAGTGTCCCTGACCCTTCATTATAGATATACTGTGCTGAAGAAGTATACTCAGTTTATATTTACTGTGCTTTCAGGTTGTGTGTATACAGTAGCTGAATATGGTACAGTGCAGTATAGCAGCATCATTTCTGAGGCCTCTGTCACTGTAGCTAACTTCTCTGTTAGATGCTATGCATCATGTTGCCTTACTGTACATACAAGTATTTATTGTTTAAATTATTTTATTTATTCTTTATTGGCATTAAAGCTGTTTTAAGGATGTTTATTATTAATGAATTATTAATGCAGCCATGTATATTTATGTTTTTGTTTTGTTTTTCATTTTTATATACAACCGTCCATATTCAGTCAGGAACACTTCATCTTCAAGTCCCAAAGCATGTTCATTATGAAGCGCAGGAAGACTGGAGTGTGCCACTAGAATAATAATTAGACTTGTAAGGGGTTAAATTCTAATCATTTAATAAATGTGAAGATTTTACTCGCCAGCACATAACAGGTGGCTAATAATGGCTCTTGTTGTTGCTCTCTGGGTTGTTTAGTATTATGTGCCACAATGCTTATGCATCTTTAAATTAAAGAAAGTCATATTCAAATTAAAGCAATCACAAAACTAAACCGGAAATGTTAAATCAGGTAACAAATGAACTGTGAGACAGAGTACGATAGACACGAGGAAATAGAATGACAAAACATACAAAGTTCAAACCTTTTAAAAATCTATTTTACTTGTTCTACTAAAAGAGAATATGTAAAAGGAATTATGAATTAATTATGAATTGAGTCGATTAACGCATCTTTCAAATGCAAAATGCCACCGTCCTGTGTGTATTTTCAAAATGTCAACTTTTCAAAAGCTAAGAAAAGCAACCCTGTTTTCAGCTTTGTGCATATTCTAGATAATGTAATCGATTTTGACACTGTTGATTTAGCTTAAGAAGTAGATAACACTTTATAATAACCATCATTTATAAATTGATAGTTAATTAAACTTAGTTAATAGTTATTTTACTGTTTGCAAACATTGAAATTATAATTAATAATGTTTACTAATTATTAGTAATGCTATAATGTGTTATTTTATCAGTAGTTTGCGTAAGATGAATTAATTAGTTTATGAATTAGATATTGTATCATAGCTGATAAGAGACGATAACAATTCTGATTACATTAGTAAACTACATTACATAGATAGATGGACCAGAAACCAATTATTAACCATTGAGAAAGTATTAACTATCTATCTTAATAATGTTTATAGATGCTTTACGACGTATTTATTAAACAGTTAACAAGGTATTATAATCATCAGTTGCAACTTTATAATAGCTATCCAAATAATGTTTATAGATGGTTTACAAAACCAATTATTAGTCATTAACAAAGTGTTACAAATATATATCTATGTAATGTTTATAGAAGTTTTAAAAACTATTTCTTTAAAGTTTACAAATAATATCTTAATCATTAACAGATACTTATATAAATTAAATTATTAGCATTACTAATAATTAGTAAACATCATTAATTATCTGTTTGTTGTTTGTCATCAGTAAAACAACTATTAACTAAATTTAATCAATTTACCATTTATAAATGATGGTGTTAAAGTGTTACCCATAAAGCAACACTGAATACTCAGCTGGTTAGACTGTTATCAGGTCAGTAAATGGGCGTTATCAATGGTTATCATAGATGTGGATCAGAAGGGGCCTGCTACACCCACTAGTAGGTTCTATCATCGATTCACATGGTCAATCAAGGAATAAAAAGAAGGAATAAAAGAAGACAACAGCGACCGAAGTAATTATGAGGTGTAGAAGGCCCCTACTGACCCACATCTATGAGGCTTATAAGGACTGATATGGCACATTTAATGAGCTGATAACAGTCGAATCAGGTGGAATTCTTCGGTTTATCTGAAAAATTGAAAATCCCTAAATTTGGAAGTACAAATTTTTCATTGGACAATGACAAAATTGATGGAATCAGTTTATAATAGCTATTTAAATAAATGTCAATTTCATTAATTAAATTCCCCTTAAACTTTGTAAAAGTCAATAATTATTCTGTCGGCACACTCCAGACTCCATAGAAGTGAAGCCGGGGTTGTAAAGAGTGATATACTGAAGTACGGACAATTATTGATTTTCAAAAATATTCAACAATGTACACAAAACACTTCAGTGATAGTAATAAGGAGAAACATAGCCCATTACTTCTATCCAACAGTTTACACTCTAAAGGTCAGAGTTGACCCATATCTTTTACCACTACAGCAATTACAACAACTTTGTATCGGCCTAAATTGTGCTTGTGATGCCTTATAATCCTTAACGAGCAAGGCTTTATACTGAGAAGGGGTTCACCCACATGGAATGACTACAGCTGGGTCTGGATGAGTGTGATCCAGCCTCTCCTGCTCCATGTCCTGAGAGGGAACACTGCCAAGTGAGGAGTGCCTGTGCCTGGTGCCCCTCGCTATCAGAGAGCCAACGCTGTGCACCCACAGACTGCTGTCTGCAGTGCAACTCTGAGCCAGGGCTATTCCACTGCTCTTACACTAGGACTCCAACCTGTACTGTATGTCTCGACCCGTTGTATAAGACCGTATTCTTCCGTGAGCCTGTCAGGTCGTCACCCAACAGGCTGTAGTTGAAAACTTTCATGAAACAGCCTCATATAAGAAATGTTAATAGTCTTCATATGTAGTGATACTGTATTATCTTCAATATATTCAGAATTTTTTGACAATGTATTCTAAAATGCCTTCTGAACACTATTTTCGTACATTATAAATAATAAAACATTATAAAAAGTCTTTTGTTTGGCTTTGATAAACTTCTCTTTAAAAGATGCAATGTTTAAGATCTCAGAATCAGAAATACTTTATTCATAAGAAATGTAAGGAAATAGAAATACAGCAGTATGTAACATGTAAATTATGTACATAATGCTTCAATATAAACAAAGAATATGAAAATAAATATAAGTACTAAAATTAAAAATAAGAAATTGAGAATATAAAAAAATATGAAATATATACAAATATTTGCATTAAAGCGTGCAATATATAGAATATAAATAATTACGAAATGCTGGCCAGAATTTTAGTTTAAAACATTAAAAATGAACTCCCATTATGAAGAGGTTACAGTGTTGATGTTATGTCAAAGATGTCTCTATATTGTTTTGCAGAGTTATCTACTGAAATGAGCATTCTAACCAGCTAGCCCCGGCCCGTCCTGTCTTGTAATACCACTTGTACCTCGAGAGGTGATAGTGAGTCACTGTAGCGTCCGGTCTGCTCTCAGTCCATCATGAGAGGATGAAGAAGTAGAGCTGCCCAGAGGGCTTGTTAATCACGTTGAAGGTACTGAGTCCATGTACGTTTTGATAGTTTGTTTACTGGATTAAATCCAAAGCAGCAGAAATGAGAAAACTAATATTTTTTTAGGGCTGTCAATCAATTAAAATAATTAATCGCGGTTAATTGCACATTTTTTTATCTGTTCAAAATGTACCTTAAAGGGAGATTTGTCAAGTATATAATACTCTTATCAACATGGGAGTGGACAAATATGCTGCTTTATGTAAATGTATGTATATATTTATTATTGAAGATCAATTAACAACACAAAACAATGACAGATATTGTCCAGAAACCCTCACAGATACTGCATTTAGCATAAAACAATATGCTCCAATCATAACATGTCAAACTGCAGCCCAACAGGCAACAACAGCTGTCAGTGTGTCAGTGTGCTGACTTGACTATGACTTGCCCCCAAACTGCATGTGATTATCATAAAGTGGGCGTGTCTGTAAAGGGGAGACTCGGGGGTACCCATATAATCCATTTACATTCACTGATCTGGAGGTCAGAGGTCAAGGGACCCCTTTGATAATGGCCATGCCAGTTGTTCTTCACCTAAATTTAGCGTAGGTTTTGAGCGTTATTTACACTCTTTGCAAAAGGTTTGTACGACATGGTACCACTGGATTCTTCAGGTTTTTCTAGTTTCATAAGATGCCAGTATCTTTACTCTAGCTTTAAAACTGAGCCCTGAGCCCACTACAACCTAAAAATGCATTATTGTGTTAAAGAAATTAGTGGCGTTAAAACAAACTTGCATTAATGTGTTATTATCGCATTAACACTGACAGCCCTACTATTTTTGTTTCGTCCTCCCCTCCCCGTCCTCCCTTCCCATTAAAGGCTGATCCCTGCCAGAGGTACACTCAGTCAGCTGAGTAATGATACATATAATAATAATAGAATAACAAGACAATAATACTCAAGTGCCACAGTGATAAAAAAAAAAAACTCTCTGGTTCTTGTCAATGTCAAAATTTGTATTTGTAAAATACAGACCATAGAATTAAATTTGAAAGAGCCTTAATCACAAAAACACAATGTGACCTCCCCATTACTGTCATATCACACGATACATAATCTATGTTACTCTTCTTATATTGTCATTAGAGTTAACATTTTAATCCAATTTAATATATATTGAATTTATCACATGTAGCATCACAGTTTTACTGTGATATAGCATTTGACTCTTCCGTTTTATTGAAGCAGCTACAGGAGAACAGCCAAAGGCACTTTCTCTACTCAAAGAGCAACAGTGTCAAGGAGTCAGCGTGGACAGACGGAGGGTAGAAGACATGAGATCTGAACCACTACATGCACATTCAAGAACAGATGGAAGTACAAAGTGCACTAATGGTAATCAGCGGTGGAAGAAGTGCTCAGACCCTTTACTTAATTAAAAGGACCAATACCACACTGTAAAAATACTCTGTTACACGTTAAAGTCCTGCATTCAAAATTCTACTTCAGTAAAAGTACTAGAGTGTTACCAGCAAAATGTACTTACAGTAGCAAAAGTAAAAGTCCAAAAATATGCAAAATGGCCCCTTTCAGAGTGTTGAGTTATGGAAACTTCAAGGTCCCAAAAGATTATATATTTTGTTATTTAATATACACAAGATTATGAGTTATTATTGTGTGCTACACGATTAAAAAAGAAACATTTTTTTGGGGGGGACTTCACCGGGATGTGGGCCTGTAATATAGAACATTGTATCATAAGTTGATCATATGTTTTGTTTGTAAAATCAAAGTAACTACAACTGTAAAGTAAATGTAATGAAGTAAAAAGTACACTATTTGACTCAGATGTAGTGGAGTAGAAGCATAAAGTAGCATAAAATGGAAAAAACTCAAGTAAAGTACAAGTACCTCAAAATTGTACTTAAGTACATTATTTGAGTAAATGTACTTTCCACCACTGCTGGTGATAACACCAAACTCAGAAGGGGAAGCTGCCACCTGTTGGTAGAAAGAGTTTGCCACACATTAAACTGACACTATTCTAACTGGGCTTTAATTAGTGTGTTCTCACTGGGAGAGAAAAACTATGCACAGGTCCACTAAATTCACATGATTTCTCAAAAAAAAAGAAAAAGAATTCATATAGTTTGATCTTTGATTACACTTAATTTTTCATCAATTTCTAGTGCGAACACACTACAAGCTCAGTTTTAACTTTTTTTTTTTGTCGGTTTCAGGGCTCCATAATGAAGTATGGGACATGGCCCTGGCATTACACCCATCTCAATGTATATAAGCATACGGTAAAATGCATTGAGGAAAATAGAAAATCGTGTGTGGATAAAAATAAGGAATAGATAAATTATTACACATGTACTGAGACCAAAAAAAAAAGGAAAACTACTTGCTTGCTTGTATAAGATATATATATATAGAATATATATATATAGAATTAAATAACATTCAGTTTTGATTCCACTATTAACTGATTTGAGGTAAAGGAACTAGTGAAACTGAGATAAATCAAGTCTATGATGTAAGTGATTTAAGAAAGGGAGGAGGGTAACATAATGATTTAAATGAGTATTATTTAAGTGTTCCTATTGGGAAGTTGATTTACCTCAAAAAAAAAAAATGTTTCCTCTGATTTACAGACATCTCTTTATACATCCATGGCCACAGGCTCATTGGCGTTTTTTCAGTCCAAAATGGCGGCAGAGCTACCACAGCGCCATCTAGCGGCTGTTGTTAAAAAAGCAGCGGAGTTTCGTCTCTTTGCCTCTAGCTCTATACTCTTTGGTAACGTTTGAGATTCATCCCTCTGCGGAGCTGCAGTGCCACTGGCAGAGCCACAGTTGTAGACGTCCGCATGCGCGACTTCAACAGCAGTTTTAGACGTACACAGTACCAAAACCAACAGAGATTGCTAAACTCTTATATTAAAACTCTTAACATTAATGTTGTGTATATTGTAATAAATGAAGGATTTTTTAAATCAATATAGACCTTAATCTATAACAGCTGTATGCCTACATACCATAGACTGTACAGTCTGTTACACACACAGATACACCATACATATACTGTACACATACCAGCAACATTAATACAGTTTCGATGTCTATATCTGTATAAAATGTCACGGACATGAAAAAAAGTCAAGATTTATTTTTAAATCAACACTTCCTCCTTTCACTTCAAAATAAAAACCCTCAAGCGTTTTTTTCTGTGGACAGAATTCCTCTATTTGTTAACACAAGGCTTTTATTCTGAAATATTTGCAGGACAGTGTTGTAGAACATGCAGTGACTTACAGGGCTCCATGAATGAATATAGTACTGGGTTTTAATGGTGGATTATTACTACTATTTACAAATTACCACACGTTTCTTAACCTTTCTCTGTCTGAAATAAATATAAATTACATTTATAATGAAATGAAATGGACATTAGGAAAGGCAAACTCTATGTAGAAAGAAAGGGCTGACAGCAGCAGCTGCAGCAGCAGAAACGCAGCTGGTGTGAACACACGACGCGTGAATCACGCAGCCGTTCAGCGAGGCAGCCGTTCAGCGAGCAGCCGTTCAGTGAGGCAGCGAGGCAGCCGTTCAGCAAGGCAGCGAGGCAGCCGTGCAGCGAGGCAGCCGTTCAGCCGTTCAGCGAGGCAGCCGTTCAGCAAGGCAGCGAGGCAGCCGTTCAGCGAGGCAGCCGTGCAGCGAGGCAGCCGTTCAGCCGTTCAGCGAGGCAGCCGTTCAGCAAGGCAGCGAGGCAGCCGTTCAGCGAGGGAGCCGTTCAGCGAGGCAGCGAGGCAGCCGTGCAGCGAGGCAGCGAGGCAGCCGTGCAGCGAGGCAGCGAGGCAGCCGTTCAGCGAGGCAGCCGTTCAGCAAGGCAGCGAGGCAGCCGTGCAGCGAGGCAACCGTTCAGCAAGGCAGCGAGGCAGCCGTGCAGCAAGGCAGCGAGGCAGCCATGCAGCGAGGCTGTGTGGACAAAGCGTTATGTGTGTGACTAATTGAATAGTTATTTTTTCTTACAAATGCAAATATTTAAACAAATATTTGTTGTTTTTATTTATTTAATTTGTTTGGGGTGTTTTTTGAGGGGGGGGGTGTGGGGGGGGCACACCACAAAGCAATTACGCCTAGGGCACCCAAATGGCTAGCAGCAGCCCTGGGTTTACAAATGGATCTGGACTGGCATTGGCCTCTGGTGTGAATCTGATGATCAACAACAAGTTCTATATTATTGGATGAATTAAAAGCAGTAGAGAATAAGAGTCCATCAGTATTAAAATAGTGTGTTTCATTTTAGGGCAGTGCAGGGATTTTACTACCTTTGTTAGAGCAGTGTCAGACATGTATGACAGAAGACAGTTTCAAAGGTGGTATATACTGTATAATATATATATGAATCAATTATAAGTTAAGTTATAAGTGAAATGATATTGGGTCTGTTTTACCCTTCAGGCTTGCCGTATTGTTGTTGTGAAACATTTAGCGCGAAGTTTAATATCCGGAACCGGAAGCTGAACCGACGGGAGACTGTAGCAGTTACATGTCAAACTGCTATTATAACTCTTCTAAGGCACTAACATCACTATAGTGACTTACTAACTCGCTTGCAATACTCATCAGTTAACTCAGTGGCCTACAGCTAGTGCTTTATAAGTAAGAGCACACCAGGAGCACAGACAGGTTGTGGAGATGAAGCCGGCGGAGCTGCTGGCTGTCTCTGGGTAACAGCAGTGAGTTAGAGTTACATGCTAATGTAACAACACTGCAGGAGAGGAGTCTCAACTCACAGCCACACCGAGGAAATAAGGAAAATGGTAAGCAAGCCGAATTATTGTTCTGTATTTCCATCATGCTTCAGACTGTATTCCGGTGTTGATTATGAATCTGCTGATCCTCTTCATATAAAATCATGATCCCAGAGGAGGAGTCTGGCTCCCAGTCAGGTGGCTAAACGGAAAGGAGGAGATTCCTGTGAAGATGAGGACTGGACATGTAGATCTGTAAGTACATTAGCATGACTATTAACGTTATACATTAATAGATGATTAAAAGCTTCACTTACATTCAGAGTTGACTGCAAAACAGCCCTGTTGTTGCGTCCTCTGTATGGAGAGACCCGTACGCCAGACTCCGTCTATAAATGTGGCCATTAGGTGCTTTCTTGCTTGTTGGCATATGCACAGACCTTTTTATGACATGTCTGTGAGATCTACTGAACAGTAAGCAACCACTCTTCGATTCGGCATCATCTGAGTCACTTGTGTTTATTTCTAGAAAGAGTAACTTGTAGGACTGAAGATTGAAATCACTCAACATATGTGCCATTAGTTTCTACATTACAAAGCTTTCACATAATAGTCTAACATGTGTGATATGGGTCATTTCTGGAAAAGCAAGACACAAACAGATAGACAATTTTCTGGAGAATGATACTAGATGTTTCTACATAATATCAAGCTATAAGGGAAATGGTACATTTAGTGTGAGTGAAAAACCATAATGCTGAGTATCATGTCAGTGAGCATTGGTGTGGTTGGAATTAAAAAGTGCGTAATGCTTTTTCTCAGGAGAAAAGAAGAAAACGTGATAATGAGACGAGAGAAAGCCATATTTCCCCCTTCAGAAAGCCTCTGACACAGCTGAACCATCGGCCTGCGTGTATGGATGGTGACAAACATGTAAGCTTTGTGTACTTAATCTTTGCATACATTTGGTGTGTGAATACAGCGATGGTTCCAATTTGATGCCATAACCAGGCTCGCTTGTTTAAAATCCTTTCTACAGGAGGCATTTATTCGAAGTATCCTCTCCAAGCCATTTAAAATTCCTATTCCTAACTACACAGGTAACTATTTTCTGTCACTATGGCTTCTCTTTCATGTCTAGTACAGTAGGTAAAGAATTACTGAAACTGCTCTCTTGATGAATTACCCACAGGCCCGCTGGGAATCAGGGCACTTGGTCTAAAGCGTGCAGGAGTAAGGAAAGCACTTCACGATCCCTTTGCAGAAGATGCTTTGGTTCTTTATGAGCCCCCAACTCTGAGCGCTCATGACCTGATCAAAGCTGACAAGTAAGTTCAAAACACACAGGACCCTTCCTCCGTTAAATAATCTGTTACTTGATCTCCAGTGGAGAGGCCTGATTGTTAGTTAAAGCTGCACGAGCCAAGTTTGTACGTCATGTAGGCCTACTCCAAATAGGAGCTTTTTTAGTCCAGTTCTCTCCAGACACTGGTAAGGAGACAGTTCCACAATTAAGTATGCAGAAACTGCAGTATAATTTGAAAAAGGGTTTGTGCAGTGCAGTCTTCTTAAATTATTAATTCTGATCAAATATATGGATGTGTAGACATAAACTGTACCTTGTGCAGCTTTAAAGGACCAATATGTGATATATTTACTGTAATAAATGATAAAATGACCATGACATGTCATCAGAGATTAAGGAAACATGGTGAATTGAAATACTGGCTTCTCCAACAACAATGCTACAGCCAGTATGTTCTCCTTTGAAATTTCCATTCCGGTCCGTAACGTCTGTTTTCGTTTTGCCACTGCCTGTTTTAACACCCGTTGCCACATATGAAACAAATTGGCAATCAAACACAGCGTTCTGCAGCCATGGAAGCAAGCTAACAAACTGGATCAACAGAGATAACGTTAACGTTAGATTCTACCCGACCTGAAAAGCCTCGGCACATCTCTCTGTGGTCCGTGTGCAGCTGGTTATCAAGGCAGAGAGTATTTGAGACACACAGCTGGTGAAGTGATTCTGACTACTGCTGGTGGTTAGAGGCTAACACCGTGATGCTAACACACGCTAACTGCTATTAGTCACACTGGAGGAGCGGATGGGCCACAGCTCCAATGTTTTGAGTTTGGGCTGCTGTTACCCATTTTAGATGCTAGCTCTCAGTCCTACATATTGCTCCTTTAAGAAAATGTACTGGCATTGCTATATCAGTTCTTGTAATAAAAAGAAACATGTGATGTGTTCTTTGTTCTGTCCAGAGAGAAACTACCAGTCCATGTTGTTGTGGATCCAGTTTTAGGAAAAGTGTTGAGACCCCATCAGAGAGAGGTAAACCCAATATTCTTTTTTCCTTAACTTTACTGACCGAAATAAAAAATAAATTAATTCTAAAAAATATATTGTGTACATGTATCATAACAGTAGTGTTAAATAGTAGAGACAGAATCGTACATTAATGAAGCGAGCTTGCATTGTTTCTCCTCAGAAACTTAAAAATGGATTGAGAAGTAAGTTCATTCTTGACCTTGGAAACAGTGGACTGACAAAACAAAGTTAAAGGGATAGTTCAGGTGTTTCTCAGTGGGGTTGTATGAGGTATTTATCCATAGTCAGTGTATTACCTACAGTAGATGACAGTCGGCACACCCCAGCTTGGAGAAACAGACAGGAGTACCAGCACGGGAACAAAGCAATGTACTGCTGTGGACGGGGGCAACAGCAAAATGTATTTTAGACACCTAAAAGAAAGGCCCACCTAAATCAACATCAGTTTAAGTGTACTCTATATTTAGAATATATTGCCGGTTTACCTTGTCAGACAGCCCTTTCCGATGGGGAACTGAAGCCGTTGTATCCATCTACACTCTTGCCAAAGCCACCAGACCTCTCAAACCTGTAATTTGACCTAACGGAACACGGTGTTGCTGTTCTACCGCTGCATTGATCAGTTCGTTTGTGCTATTGTGTGACTTTGTTGAATCCAAACTAACCAAAGTCGCACAGTTCCCCGTCGGAAAAATAGACTGTGTAGCTGTCTCACGGCAAGTTAGACCGGCGAAAATATTCTAAATATAGCGTACACTTAAACTGATATCGATTTTTTTAGGTGTCTAAAAACATTTTGCTGCTGCCCCTTTCCTCAACAGCACATTGCTTTGGTTCAATGCGGTTCAAACGTCTGTCTGGTTCTCCAAACTAGGGGCATACCAACTGTCATCTACTGTAGGTAATACACCGACTATGGATAAGTACCTCATTCAACCCTGCTTCAAAACACCCAAACTATCCCTTTAAGTAAAACTTGTTCTGGAGTTTTCGATCACTTTTCTCAGTCTTCATCTGTGAGATGTGAGGTGGACTATGAGAAGCAATTGAAAGCTCCAGAAAAAGCGAGTTAGCAGACCATAAGTAAAAAAATGTTTTATTTTGGATTAAAAATGGATGTCTTTAATTTCTTCAGGGTGTGAAGTTCCTGTGGGAGTGTGTGACGGGAAGACGCATCTCAGAATCGTACGGCTGCATCATGGCTGATGAGATGGGCCTGGGGAAGACTTTGCAGTGTATCGCCCTCATCTGGACCCTGCTACGCCAAAGCCCCGATGCTAAGCCGGAGATAGACAAAGTCATTGTGGTTTCACCTTCCAGTCTGGTTCGTAACTGGTACAATGAAGTAGGGAAGTGGCTGGGAGGACGCGTCTCACCGACGGCCATCGACGGAGGTTCAAAGGACGAGATCGATAGAAAACTAGGTAGGTTACATTTCCTCTCTGTCTCATCATGAGTACCCACACCAACGTTCATGGACATCTGGTCATTTGATACCTCTCGTTGGTCGAGAGGAAACTTTAACCTCACTGTTGCACTAGAGTAAACACCAGGGTCAGCTGGAAGGAGGAGGGCCACAGACTCTTCCTCTTCTCATTCACTTCTGCTATTTGCTCAGGAGCCAAACTTGAATAATGTGTTGAAGACCACTTTATATTCATTTTCAGACATCATACAGACATCCTAGGTAAATGCATCATTCACTAATCAGGCCATCGTCTGTGCCACATGTGTTGTTCACCTTCTTTGCTTTACACATTGTAGCACCATCTTGTGGTTAAATCCAAACAAATCAAACCAGCCAAAAGAATAAACTATATTTCCAGTGTCATTTCCAACATATTATATCAAGTGAAAATGATCAAATTTTAACTTGGCTTGTAAGTAATGCAGGATGACAACCGCTCCACCTGTCCTAATCTTTGCTAAGGTGCTGGTAGAATCAATGAGTCCAAAAGATGATAGAAAAGATATCCGCACACTTAGATCTATGCAGTGTTTCACTTTATTCTAAGCTTTTCGGTCTGTCAGACCTTCATCAGAGCATACATGTATGTATGAGGATATCTTTTCTATCAACTTAGCATGTAAGAAAATACCTCAGCTCTCCACTCAATGGGTTTAATTTATATATCACAAATGCTTCCCGTTTCAAAAGCAATAGATGTCCAATCCAGATGGCAACCTCTCCTATTCACTTTCTCTAATGCCTTCATTATTGCCTCATCGTCCCCACATGCATTAAGCCACATTAACAACCACTCAGGTGGCTGTCTTCTATTGTATATAACATTTTTGTTATATTTGTTGAAATTCTCATTGCATCCCGACAGCAATCAATAAATCAAATGCTCTGACAAATAAAAAGAAAAAAGATCTGGTATCTGTGGCTGTCACAGGACTGTAATGAGCCGATATTATCTCAAAATCTTTATCAGAGGAGCAAATTCTATCTATAGAACTCCTTTTCGGAGAAGACCTTTCATATGGAGGATGGAACCTGCCAAAATAAAAAATAAATAAATGACTTGATAAATAAATAACTATGCCATTAAATGTAGCAAAAGTATTATTAAAAATAAATTTAGCTCTTAATTAATTGATAAAATGTGACATAAATCGATATTTCTGTTTTAATTTGCTTCTTTATTCTTATTTATTAACTCTTCTGTTAAATTATCATTATTTTTTTTATGTATTTATTTTAAAATGTATTAAATGTATTTTTATTTATCTTTAATTTTTAAATGTATTTACTTATTTTTTCATTTTGTATATATTTATTTATTTTTTCATTTATGTTTTATTTATTTATATTTATTTTTAAATGTATGTATTAATGCATTTATTTATGTATTTATTTCTGCGGCTCGTTACAGTCCTGCGACAGCCACAGATACCAGATCTTTTTTTTTTTTGTCAGAGCAGTTGATTTATTGATTGCTGTTTTCCCTTTGCGTATCAGCCCTTATTTATTTCCCCAAACTTCTTTATTTCTGTATTCTATTTTATACATTTCTTTATGCATTTCTGCCTCATTAAACAAATGAGGGGGCTGTCACTCAACGTGTGTCATGGGGTAAATGCAAAAATAAATAAATAAATAAAACAATAATTTCTAATTAATTAATTAATTTTTTATTTTGGCAGGTTCCATCCTCAGTGGTCTTGGATGAAAAATGACTGCAGTAAAGAGTGCTCCTATCAGTGTGCTCTGTGAAAATAGTCTAAATGTCAGGGTCAGAAAAACCATTAGGAATCCTCATATCCTTTTGGATAGTTTTTGTCTAATCTTTCAGTATATGTGGTCAGACACAAACGTGCCTTTTAAAGCTGCACTAATTAATATTGTTTTAATAACAATTGATCAATTCACTAGGGATTCACTGATTCTATTTAAAGTCATTGTAACTGATGGTAATATGGCAGCATGTCATTTACATTTTGGCCAGTTATCCACTAGAATTAGAAAAATCCACCAAATCTCAAATTGTTGCTAGAAATGCAGGGTACTTGGACAATATCTGGTTTTAATAGTGTTGAGACTTGTTTTCAGGTGAACTTCCCCTCAATGTAAAATATATCCTTTTGAAAATATTGGAGGTTATTAATTCTCTGCTTATTAATCGGTTTGTTTTCTATGATTTCTAGTGAACTTCATGTCTCAGCACGGTTTGAGAGTACCAACCCCGATCCTCATCATTTCATATGAGACATTTCGACTGCACGCCGGGGTTCTGCACAAGGGCAAAGTTGGACTGGTCATCTGTGATGAGGTATTTCACCTCGTCCGTTATACTTCAGAGTTGTCGAGGACTGTTGACACAATGATGTAATATTAATAGTCGTGCGTGCTGTAGGGTCATCGGCTGAAGAACTCCGACAACCAGACATACCAGGCCCTAAATGCAATGAGTGCCCAGAGGAGAGTGCTGATATCAGGCACTCCCATCCAGAACGACCTGCTGGAGTACTTCAGCCTGGTCCATTTTGTTAATGCTGGGATCCTTGGTAAGTAGCTCAACACGCACCAAATGGCTAAAACACATTTGGGTTATTTCCCTTTATTTGATTGTTGTTTCCACCTCGATGGCAGGTACCGCCCAGGAGTTTAAAAAGCGATTTGAGCTTCCCATCCTCAAGGGTCGAGATGCCGATGCTAGTGATAAAGACCGACAGACTGGAGAGGGGAAACTCAAGGAGCTGATCAGCATCGTCAACAGGTGACCTCAAAGCACATATGCAGGGTGTTTTTATTTCTTATTTCATTTTCTTAAAAAAAAAAAAAAGCTTTCCTTTTTCTTTGTATTTTTTTCATATTTTATATTAATATATTTTACTTTTTCTATCACTTTATTCATAGGACGTTCTGCATAAACAAGAAACAAACAAACAAAGTAGACATGACCTACTAAAACCAGCGAAAAAGCAAACCTAGCCCACTGGAGTTATCAGACCTGCAAACTTCTTGTCAAACTCAATACCAAAACCATCTGGGCCCGAGCTCTTACCACTTTGAATCAATCTAATGTGGAGCTTTTCCATTGGCACTTCTGACCGCGCCGAGTCAAATATCAATGTAGTATAAAATTCCATATTCCAGATAGAAGATTTTATTCATAGAACCTTCTCCTACTCTAGACTGGTACATATTATTGGTTGATAAATTGACATATCACTAAAATGTATCATCAAATGTTTTTTTCTCTTTCTTTCTGTGTAATACTGACCATGTTCTGCCCCAACAGGTGCTTGATAAGGAGAACATCGGATATCTTGTCTAAATATCTTCCTGTGAAAATCGAGCAGGTTGTGTGTTGCAGGTACGTTGATTCATTTGGTTTCTGGTGAGAGAAGTTTGAGAAATAGGTTGATGCAAAATAGATGAATTTTTCAGATGTTTGTCTCCTGTTAAATTGTTGGTTGCTGGCATGAAAATAGATTTCATACATAAGTCTGAGTTTCAGAACCAATACCAAGATTATACTTTTTCAATCCCTTACTTTGAGTAGAAGGTAATGTTTTTTAACCAAAAACCTTTTGTTTATTTACCAAGTTCAGCCAGATTTCTCAAATACATTTGTTTATAATGCTGTTTCAAGACTAACATGCTAACAAGACCTTTTTAAATTTAGATGAAGCTTGATCTAAATCAGTAACTATGGCTACAGACACATCTCAGCCGGTTCTCAAAAAGTATCGAGCGCATCCATATTAGGGCTGTCACAGTTGACACGATGATAACGCGTTAACGCAAATTCATTTCAACGCCACTAATTTCTTTAACGCATTAATGCAATTTGTGATTTTTAGGTTATTGCTGGCTCAGTTTTAAAGGTAGAGTGAATTTGAAAAGTAATTGTGTTTTTGTTTTTTTTGTAATTACTTATGTGTTTTTAGTCAACGACCACCTGGCTAAAACTAATGCAGTCTAATACAACAGCCCAGAAAGAAATCCTCCCTTAGTGAAGGTTATAATGTTCTAAATAGGGCTGTCAAAGTTAACGCGATAATAACGAGTTAACGCAAATTAGTTTTAACACCAGTAATTTCTTTAACGCATTAACGCAACTTGCAGTTTTAAAGCTATAGTGAAGACAATGGCATCATAGAAACTATAAAACCTAAAGAATCCACCATGTCATACTAGCTTGTCATGAAGGAGGCTAAATAACACTCCAAACTTACGCTAAATTTTGGCGAGGGAAAACTGGCATGGCCATTTTCAAAGGGGTCCCTTGACCTCTGACCTCCAGATCAGTGAATGTAAATGGGTTCTATGGGTACCCACGAGTCTCCCCTTTACAGACATGCCCACTTTATGATAATCACATGCAGTTTGGGGCAAGTCATAGTCAAGTCAGCACACTGACACACTGACAGCTGTTGTTGCCTGTTGGGCTGCGGTTTGCCATGTTATGATTGGAGCATATTGTTTTATGCTAAATGCAGTACCTGTGAGGGTTTCTGGACAATATCTGTCATTGTTTAGTGTTGTTAATTGATTTCCAATAATAAATATATACATACATTTGCACAGAGCAGCATATTTGTCCACTCTCATGTTGATAAGAGTATTGAATACTTGAAAAATCTCCCTTTAAGGTCCATTTAGAACAGATAAAATAATTTGCGATTAATCGTGATTAAATATTTTAATCATTTGACAGCCCTAATCCATATACAACTCTACTCTCAATGTAATACTATGTAATATTTTTCTATAATATTGAAGAATTTCATTTACATATGTAGAAACCATAGAAATAGAATAGGAGTAGAACTGACATTGAACTGTTGTCTGTGGTCATTTGACTAGTACAAATGAAAATGGCAATTGTTGTTAGTTGCTATGGTGACAACACACGTCAGTGGGGCCGTAAAGTGTGGTCCCAACTCGGCGGTAGCTTGTCCTTCTCCGGAGCGGCGGGGAGTGAGGTGGAGGCCCATTGTTCAGAATCATTTTCTGTAACCAGTGTAGCATTAAAGCATGGTGGAATTAGCAAGCTAGCTACCTAGCCAGCTGTCCGCTAGTTAGCTAGCTTGCTAATTCCACCATGCTTTAATGCTGGTTACAGAAAATGAGCCAAACAAAGTTGTCACTCATCTGGTGATAGCACTGTGCTTTCCTCCGCTGTGACGAGAGTGTGTAGATGAAGCATTAAGTTGTTAAATTGAACTCATGTCCTCTGGCTCTCTGTGCTTCGTAACGTTACTACTCTACTGCTCGTTTTAGTCGTTACTGCAAAACCTCAGTGAGTCTGCGACCTTCTGTAAGTCAGTTTAGTTTATACAGACGTTAGCCTACTACAACGATCGCAATGGCAACGGTACACATAAAAATGGCCGCCGCTCTGACCATCCTGCTATGTTGATTTGAATGGGAATGTCGTTCTACTCCTATTCTATTTCTATGGTAGAACCATAATGGCTGTTTCCCTGCAGGCTGACTCCTCTGCAGTCTGAGCTCTATAAGCACTTCCTGAGGCAGGCGAAACCCATTGAGACATTACAAGAGGGCAAAATAGGTGTCTCCTCCCTGTCTTCCATCACATCACTCAAGAAACTCTGCAATCGTAAGTGCTTAAACCAAATGTAACACACTCTGTCAATTGTTGCATCCATGAACATTATAGTGACACACACAGAAAGACTGTCTTCTCGCTTTTTGAAGCAGTTGCAAAGTTCACTCAAATACAGGCCCGAATGTAAAAGTAAGAACAGAGGAAACCAAGGTGGTCCTTTATGGCATAAGCCATATAGTATCCATATGCTTATTTAGTAGAAATACTAACCAGTGTTCTGTGTCCCAGACCCGGCTCTCATCCATGAGAAGTGTGTGGAGCGTGCGGAGGGCTTTGAGGGGGCGCTGGATCTGTTTCCACCTGGCTACTGCACTAAAGCTGTGGAGCCTCAGCTCTCTGGTAAGAACATGTCAAAGACAGCTCAGTACACCTCTGATGGTGTTAAAGTAATACAGATATACTACAGCCTGATGGCTCCTGCTGACTCACTTTCTACATAACAAAGTTTGAATTGACTCGGCCTAATGCCTAGTTCACACTACAAGACCTTCAGAGTCGTCAGATCGCTTTACTGTTCACACTACACAAGTTGCTGTTTTGTAATCAGGAGTCTTTAGGTCGTTCTGGTTCTCACACTACATGACTGACTGGAGACAGGTCACACACTACAAGATCTTTCACTGGGAGGAATCCCCCGATGAGGTCTCCAAACTATGCTCGAACGCAGATTTACCTCTTATCTGGGGCTTTTTGTCGAGGATCTCCAAAACTTTTTGGGAGCGGAAAATCAAGGCTAAAGTTGTGTAGTGTGAACGAGCTATTGGAGGGGTAGAGTAACTGTGAAGTGTCTAAACATCTTAAGATGTGTGGCCACCTCATTAATGGCATGGAAAATCTGTACTGCTTGTACCATCATTGCATTAATTTTAGTAGAGGTTATCAATTATTGTGTAGTCAGTTGGGGTGGGGGAGCTGATGGGCAAACCTTTTTTTCCTTTAAAATGAAGATGGTTTAAGTTAAAGGGACTGTTTGTAAGTCCTAACACGTATAAATCATTGCGGGTCGGTGTCCCGTGCGCGCTCGCGTGTGGCTACTCTGTTCAGACTCAGACTCCAACAGAAACTACAAGGAAGCACCAAAACCGCAAAGTTCTATCTAGTGAAGCCCGTCTGTTAAACAGTGTTAACTCT
>CAKAKR010058652.1:40082-78554 GCA_916700685.1 Adelosebastes latens
GCCCGTCTGTTAAACAGTGTTAACTCTTCCTGCTTCAGCCTCCCGACCGCAGTCAGAAGACACAAAGGAGACCGTAGCTTTGGTCTCCAGGGCCGGAGTCTCTGCTGTACTCTGCTCCTCTGCCTGCCTGCCTTTATTCACACACCGCGCTCGTTCTCACTCGCTCACTCGCTCCACCTCTCACGTGCATGTGCTCACACTACACACTGCACAAGAGTTAGTTTAGCTCTGAGAATATCTAGAGAATGTACAGTGGATGTTTGTGTAGAAATAAATGCTGCAGCTCCTCCAGACCAACAGAGGTTTCCCGTGTCTTGTTTTCTGAAGTGACGGGGCTCCGCAGAGAGAAACGTTATCGTCTCCGACCAAAACTCCGGTGTCTCCCCTGTTCCTTCTGACCGCGGTCGGGAGGCTGAAGCAGGAAACACAGTATCAGCATTGATTCGTCTGTCGCCTCACTGTTTTGAGCGATGCTCGTTCATGTCTGTGTAGCGCGAGCAACAGGACGCCGACAGGACTCGTTGACTTAACGGCCACAGGTCTCGCTGTTTAAAAGCAATTTCTGATTCTTACATAGAGTCCCTTTAACTATAAACAATATTCTTATATTAACGACGTATCACGTGACTACTTGTATGTGAAAGGTGTCGCCCATAGTGACAATTATTACTAACTCTGCAGTTCCCCTCAGCTCTATGGAGCTTTTTAGTGTTTTTCAGCTCGTGGAAACTTTACTCTTTTGGTTCTGTCTCAGCACTCTCATCAGTCTTGTTCCCAGCAGCAGCAGATGTTTACAGTGAAAAAGCTCTAACAAACCCATTGTACATTAGGGGTGGGAAAAAAATCTATTCACCTATGTATTGCGATTTTTTTTTTTTCTACGATTTTGAAATAGATTTTTTAATGCCAGAATCGATATTATTTGCTTCATTTGGGTCTATGCGTCTATATCTGTTCCGTATCCGTCTAAACCAAAACAAACCACAACGAGCCGAAACGACAAAGCAGAAAACGGTGGAGAGTCGGCGTGGATACGACCTGCACCCTCACATGTTAAATCCAGCGTGGTAAACACATCCAGTAAAGGATGGAAACACTTTGGGTTTCACACATTGACAGGAAAAGCAGAGCTAGACATCACGGCTAAAGCTGCATGCTAACTGTCACGGACAGGAAACGTTGTCGTATCGAGGTAATGTTGCGGTCAAGCCGGCCGTCACTCTCATCTCTGTGGTCAAACGCTACAACTGTTGAGCACCCATATACTGACATTTCTGTTAAATGCATTCAAACGGCCCCGATGGAGCTGACCATGGATGGATAAAGAGAACGGAGCTGACAGGAGAGCTAGAGACGCACTTGGCGAAGTTAGTGGAAGTAGACATGTGTGATTACGTCCGGTTTTCAAAATAAGGTGTTAACAAAGGGAACTGTATATACAAAATACATCCATGGAAATCAGATTGACTGGATTATATTCACCAGAACTATAAAACATTACATGTCTCTTATAAATTAAAAAGAAAATATCACTAATCTGTGAGGGAAATGTCTTAAGTCTTTGATTTTTGGGTTGCTGGAAAAAATTTACTAAATAATGCCTGACAATGACTGATATATTTGACTTCAGGACATCTCTGACTACATACATGCTGAAAATTTAACATTTTGACTGTATTAATTTATATATTTTCCAAAGTAAAAGTCCCTAGAAGTGTATGATTAAACTTTTTCCCATGGTCTAGTGTTCAAAAAGTAATATCGAATTGCAATACTGAAAAATGGCAATACATATCGAATCGGCACCCAAGTATCGTGAAAGGTATATCGTCCCAGCCCTACTGTACACTACCTGCCCAGCACCAATCAGCTGTTAGAGACTAGCTGGTAAACATACAGTAGTGGAGCATTCAGCAGCTAAAGAGACAGATATGTTTCTCAGGAGTTGATAAAGACCAAAAATGGAGCTATTCAGCTCTCTAACATGAACTGAATAAAGTGTTTCATCTTTCTATTTATGGGTAAGAACTTGTTTCCTTTGTTCCAGGGAAAATGCTGGTTCTTGACTACATTCTGGCAATGACGAGGACTACAACTAGTGACAAGGTGGTGCTCGTCTCCAACTACACTCAAACACTGGACCTCTTTGAAAAGCTGTGCAGATCTAGAAGGTGCTTTTTGGGAAACATTTAATAGTGTCTGTATTATATGATTTGACAGTTAAAGTGAGCAGCAACCCTCCTCTTGGTCTTTTACAGATACCTCTATGTTCGACTGGATGGCACAATGTCCATCAAGAAAAGGGCCAAGATCGTAGAAAAATTCAACAGTCCATCTGTGAGTCAGAAACTCTGTTTTAAACCACACTGTGAGATTTGAAAAGCAGTTGAACTACATCTGAATCCATCTGTTTCTCAGAGTCCAGAGTTCATCTTCATGCTGAGCAGCAAGGCAGGTGGATGCGGCCTGAATCTGATTGGTGCTAATCGCTTGGTGATGTTCGATCCTGACTGGAACCCAGCCAATGACGAGCAGGCGATGGCACGGGTGTGGAGAGACGGCCAGAAGAAGACCTGCTACATCTACAGACTGCTCTCTGTAAGTTCAGGACGGCTCACAAGATGCACACATAACACAGAACAGATCGTCACCGCTGCTTTGAGGGGCAATGTGTGAGATCTGGTCAGAATTCTAGTTAAAAACATTAAGAAAATGAGCTAATATTATCAATGGGTTACACTGTTGAAATTATGTCTGTCAGACATAGATGTCTCTATATTGTGTTGCAGAGTTATCTACTGAATTGAACTTGCTAACCAGCTAGTCCCGGCCCGTCCTGTCTTGTAATACCACTTGTACGTCGAGAGGCGATAGTGAGTCACTGTAGCGTCCAGTCTGCTCTCAGTCCATCATGAGAGGATGAAGAAGTAGAGCTGCCCCGAGGGCTTGTCTATCACGTTGAAGGTACAGGGTCCATGTACGTTCTTCTCCAAAGTGGCAGAAACGAGAAAACGACTTGTGTTTTTGTGTCGACCTCCCCGTCACCTTCAGACTACTTCTCTCGGAGGAGAGTGAGGCGGCGGCTCCGGGAGAGTGGAAACCCAAGCCATTGGGAGTCTGGCTGAATTCAAGCTAACTGCTAACTGAAGGTCTGTCTCCCGGCGATGTAGTCTCCTGGTGGCGAGGAGGACGAAATGAAAATCTGAGTAGTTTTTTCCGTTTCTGCCACTTTGGATTTAATGCAATAAACAAACAAAATGTCAAAACGTACACGGAGCGTACAGCCGGTTAGTGTCACAGTAAACACACAGATGGCTAACGTAAACTACAGGCCGACGCCACACGTGGAGAATATAAGATAGCAGCGTTATTTTGACCGGCTCTCAGAGTTTCAGCAGTTTATTTTAATTTTGCGTATTCTTGCCCTGGAGTTAGTCAGTAGTTGGCTTTTTTTTCATATAACTAATGACTGTAAATTTAGAGTGTATGGACCCAGTGTGAAATACTACCCACTATTTGTTTGGAGCAGGTGGCTAGATATTACACATTGCACCTTTAATGTCTATTTTAGGTTTTAAAGGAACATTGTAGGATTTCAGGGGATCTATTAGCAGAAATATAATATTCATTATCTGTTTTCATTAGTGTATAATCACCTGAAACTAAGAATGGTTGTGTTTCCGTTAGCTTAGAATGAGCCCTTCATATCTACACAGGGAGCTGGTCCTCTTCATGGAGTCCACCATGTTGCTCCTCCATGTTTCTACAGTAACCCAGAACGGACAAACCAAACACTGGCTCTAGAGAGAGCCTTTTGCATCTTTATTTTATTTGTTACCTGAAGGCCACTGTAGGTTCTCCGACACACTTGGAAAGGGAGGAGTGAGCGTATGGATATTCAGTTGGTTGCAATCTGCAACCTCACCACTGAATGCCACTAAATCCTACACACTGGACCTTTAAGTAATACGCAGCAGTATTTTCACATACTGTAGAGAAATGACTTTTTTTCTACTGATTTAATTATTCAACAAAGTTCAAGAGCTCGTAATCGATGTGTCAGAGCAGCAGGGAGCTGTCGAAAGCTGCAGACTGCTGGTACTTAGTTTCAACGTTTGACTTTTGTGTCTGTGTGCTGACAGACGGGGACGATCGAGGAGAAGATCCTGCAGAGGCAGGCCCACAAGAAAGCCCTGAGCAGCTGTGTGGTGGATGAGGAACAGGACGTGGAGCGCCACTTCTCTCTGGGCGAACTCCGAGAACTCTTCATTCTCAACGAGGAGACCACCAGCGACACACATGACAGGTAAACTGTACTGAAACCCTGAATCAAACATAAATATGTGATTTAATATACTGGTATACTGATATCACTGATGGATGAGCCTGACTGACTCTTATAGTTTAATTTGATTTAAGTAAGTAAATCTTTAAATTAAAAGTCATTACCAATACTTGTAATGAGATACAGACTCAATCTCAGAGCCCTGAAAAGTGGTGACAGGTGGGAGGTTCAATGGCTTAGATTTAGCATTTGAAAACCGCATGAGTTTTGTTTTGTCAGCATTTAATACAAGTTTGAAGTCACACAGGGTGCTTTGTACAGTATTAAAAGCAAGCTGGAGCTGACAGAGAGCCTGCTCATAATGTATGGAATGTATTCGGTGTTGTTAGGTTTCGCTGTCGCCGCTGTGTGAATGGCAGGGAGGTTCGGCCTCCTGCAGATGACTCTGACTGTACCAGTGACCTTTCCCAGTGGAACCACTGCTTCGACAAGAAGGGCCTGAGGGACCAAGTGTTGAAAGCCTCCTGGGACGCCGCCGTCTCCTTCGTCTTCCACCAGCGCTCTCACGAGGACCAGAAGGGTGTCGTATAGCAGGAGGAACTCAACAGACTTTCTATCACACAAATACTGTATATCCTGATATTTATTTGTTATTCTGTGTTTTTGTTGTATTTTTTTTTTTTTTATTAAAACTGAAAAAAGTAAAGGAGAATGATTGGTTATCTATCCATCATGAATGCAGTCACATAAATATAATTGCATTTAACAGGATTGGGGCAAAACATGTTGACACTGGTAATGGATTTGCCAGTTGTGAACCGTATACGTCGAACTGTGGTGCAGTGTGCCCAGCTCACTGTGTTGTGTGGAGGTAGAGGGGAACTGTCGTCTTCTTCTCATCCGTCTGATGTTTGAGGGTTTAGTTTACCCATCTGAAAGCAGCACAATGCAGTACATTCAAGTACGTCATAGTAGCGACTGGTTGCGCCATTGTAAGGAAGAAGCTCACATGCTGGCTCTTCACACTCTCTAATGCTGATGTATGATTTTTAAAATCAGATGTAAATGTTAAAGTGTGGTAGGATTTTTCATTTTTCATCGCTACTGCATCAGCTCATCCAACACAGATCATTCAACAATAGAAAGTACTACAAAACAATTGTACCATAACTGATGGGCAGCAGCTGTCACTCAGGAGGTAACAGGTCGTGCATTAATTGCAGGGTTTGTGTCCTCCTCCTGTACGCATGTCGAAGTGCCCTTGAGCAAGACACCCCAAGTTGCTTCTGTGTGAGTGTGTGTGTGAGAGGCAAAATTGTAAAGCATTTTGTCCATCAAGGTAGAAAATTGCTATATAAGTGCAGCTCCATTTAACATCATCATCAGTGTCTCAATAAAACCTTGAAATGATATGCTGTGTTTACTGAATTCATCCATCAGATGGGATACAGCAACAACATATTCCTTTTTCCATCCAAGTTCCCAAACTCAATGATTTCCGATCAGTCAGAATATACCTGTTATTCCACAGTGTATTGTGTGGTGCCAAATTTTGTTTGCATAATAAATTTGAATAAAGGAGAACATGCTGGTGGAAATCTGATTTCCATGCAATTTCCATAATTCATAATCACATCGCAATAAAACATAAATTCCCCCTAACTGATTTTTTTATATATATATTGCACCAGGGATGCTAAACCAAGAGTCTTCCTGCAGAGCAAAAGAATTTCAATTTGAGAACAACATTCATAACATAAATCTATTTTCTTCCACACTCTTAATCATGTCAGCTCTCCTAATGAAATGACATTTATTCTTCCACATAAAATTGAAATTCATATTGTTTATTAATCGAGTCATTTTGCCCGAAATGTCTAATGAAAAAGCGGGATCAACAGCTCTTGATAAAGGGATGGAACAGCCTTGTAAAGCCTGGAGTGAGAGACGCAGGCTGGTGACGTCACAGTGAGGGCGACGTTGTTGTGTTGCGCCCTCACTCTGACGTCACCATCCTGCGCCTCTCACTCCAGGCATTATTACCCATCAGAGGGAAAAAGAGGTTGTTCAGATCCAGACCGACACAAGTATCTAATAAACGACGTTCATTTGATGAACTCATCAGTGGTCAACAATGCGCGCTGCCCGCAAAACACGCACAACTACTCCAAAGGAGTTGTGTTTAAAGGAGATCTGTTTCCAGGCTGTCAGTAGACATCATGCTGCTCTGGGCAGTGAGGCTGTTCTTGGTGAGTTATGTTCCTGTAAGGGCTAAATTCAATATCCAGATTATTAATGTGGCTGCAGACTGTGTAAAGATCTAGTGTAATGTCTACCTGAGCAGAGCATGAAGTGTCTCCCTCTGTGTGTGTTGTATTCAGAGCTTCTTCATGCTTTGTTGACATCACCGGGCCGGCCACGCGTACTTGTTGTGTATGTGAGCGTGCCCTACAGCAGCTATTCAATTACAAATTCAGTTGGGTCAGATTTTCAAACCGAGAAATTTAGCTGAGCCAAACATTTTCAGCGGCCGGTAAACAGCAGGTAATGAAACATTTTAAACCAACACAATGAATGTACTGAAAAACAAGTAATGTTTATTCCTTCTTTCCCTTTAAAATTTGGTCACATCTGACACAGGCACATCAAAAAGTGCAATAAAAAAAAGCTATAACTGAACAGAATCTGAGGTAGTAGCAATTCTTTATTTCACTTATGAAATAAAAAATAAACATTTTGACCTAGGCACAACTCAAAGTGCATAAAAAACAAAATAGTGCACAGTATTAGCAAAGACTATCTCGCCAGTTGTGTGCCCTTCTAACGGCAGCAAGCCGACCTGAGGCCTGTACTACGAAGCGATTTCAACATACCCAGGGTATCTTCTCGTTATCTGGCTTAACTAACCCTAACAAACGAGATCTCGCTAAACTGTACTACGAAGCTGGTTATCAACTCGGTAAATCAACCCAGAGTTTCTCTGTCTGGATATGAGCGCGTTCACATGAACGAGGAGGTGTTTGCAGCATCTGACCAATCACAGACATGAACAAGTCTACTGACGGACAGGCAGAGCGGCACATTATACGAAGAGTAAACAATATTAGACAAATACGAAGAAATTAAACACTTAATCCAGACTAAAAGTAACACAGTTGAAGCTGCCAAATGCAGGAAGGACAGCTGGTAAAAGAAAAAACTCCGGATGTGTGAATGCGCAAATTAACAGATTTATTAATTTAACGGAATACTCAAAAGTAACGTTCACTTGTCTAAATATAAATAGCGATTACGAGAATAATAGATAAATGGAATACACTTCTTTTTACCCTACAAGTTTCAGATGGCGTCTATGAGTATTTAAAAATCCTTTCAGCTGCTTCCCCCCTCTCTGACGGTGTGAAACGGACTCAAGAGCAAGTAAAAAAAAATAAAAATAAAAATATAATTCAAAGCGGTAAACACCCAGCATAAATCCAGCTGTCCTTCCTGTATTTGTCAGTTTAAACTATGTTGTTTTTAGTCTGGATTATGACTTAAACTTCTTCACATGTGTGTAATATGATCATACAATCAACACACTGAGCTCTGATTGGTCAGTAGGCGGTGCTTTCATACGAGTTGATCTCTTATCTGGAACATAACCTGCTCCGGAGCAGGTTAGCCGTTCAGCATCAGTTACCATGGTGATCTACCCCGGTAAGAAGTGAACCAGCTTCGTAGTACGGAAAACCCAGAGTTAACCCTGAAGTTACCTCAATAACCGCAAATCCTGCTTCGTAGTCCAGGCCTCAGATCCACTCTGAAGCATTTGCCGTAAGAAAAACGGACATATACTGTATGCACAATTGTGCGGTTTTATCTGTGGACTCATCTACTGCTATAGACATGACATCAGCTTTCTTCAGGTCTTCTAACAGCCTTTCAAACATATCTGTAGCAAGAATTTCAACCCTGTGATTGTTTGAAGTGTCTGACAGGGGTACGTTTTTAATAGCAGAGGTCACACTCGTTTTTATTTTGTCGTCATTTATAACCTCATTCACAATGGCCTTCACGGCTTCAGAGTCTGATGGCCTTTTCTTCTTTGCAAAGATCCAAGAAACAGGAAGGGAAGCTGCTGCAGCTCTCTCTTGGGCTGTGCATGACCTGTGTTGCATTCACGGTCCGTACTACTACTGTAGGAATTTCTGAATGCTCGCGAAATGAGTTTTACTTGTTTTTTTTCTCTCCGTTTCTTGCGGGACCACGGGCTGGGCCACTCGGAGGTTGCTTCTGGGCCGCATGTGGCCCGCGGGCCGCCATTTGAATAGGCCTGCCCTACAGGCTAGCTCGCTGCCTGCTCTACGGCGGTTACAGCTGATAACGCCTTCCGGACCGACGGTGTCGTTGTGGAAGCGTAGCATCCTTCACGTAAACACAATAGCCTCTTTTAGCACTTCCACCGCACTGTTAGCTCTGCTAGCACCGTTAGCACCGCTAGCACCGTTAGCTTTGAGCCGCTGGCTCGCCGTCGCCATGTTGAGAGCTGTTGAGAGACAATGTAAATGCTGATAATCCCGTATTTAGCACCTTTTACTTAGCTTTGGAAAACACGAATAGCTAACACAGAATAGGGAGTTGCTAACTGTTACCGTTATGCTAGTAGAAGCTAACTAGCTAGTTTGGTATCAAAACGATGAACATTTAGCGTGTTAACTCATCATACTTACTTGTAAACATAACAGATAACACAGTGACTGATCTACATAGGGGAAATAGTAAAGACGCGTGAAAACAGGCTGTTTTGTGAACACGTGTGCCTACGACAACAAGCATAACTACGTCCCTCACTTCCTGACAAAATGTAATTTGGAGACCTCATCAGGAATTCCTGGTGATGAAAGATGTTTTAGTGTGTGACCATAGACTGTATCTATAGGCTAGATGGACGACGTGTCTCCACTTCCTCCCACTGTACAAAAGTGAAGCCAAAATATCCTGGACACGGGACCTGCCGTGAGATTTTGACATCATTTGGAGCCAGAATCTGTGCAGTAGTGATCATCAGGAGGCTGGAGCTGCAGTATCGACGTCCCGCCCACACACCCGCCTGAGCCAATCACAAGCCAAGCACGGCCGCAGCTTGCTAGTGTGAGCCACCTAGCTGCTACGTTAGCACCATGGTAGCTGGGTTACTCTAACCATAAAATCTCTATAACTACATTTATGATCAAACTGACACATGTTCTATTACACAGACTCGTGACGGTTATGGAAAGTGAAAGTTACATCCTCTCTCTCGTTCAGTTCCCGAGCCTTCGGCTCCATGACTACTTCACTCAGAGCAGCTGTCAATCATGATGTTTCACCCCCTTTTTTATAGCATCAAATAACTAATTAAAACCAAACTTATCAGAAAAATTAACACCTGAACATACTCTACATCAGCGTGATAAGAACTACCTCAAATGACAGAAACAATCTTTGGGAAAAATGTATGTGATGTGTACGTCATGTGTAATGGAGGAGGCGGGATTTGGCGGCTGTGGCTCAGAGGGTAGAGCAGGTTGTCCACCAATCGGAAGGTCGGTGGTTCGATCCCCGGCTGCTCCAGGTCACATGTCGATGTGTCCTTGAGCAAGACACTTAACCCCAAATTGCTCCCGAAGGCATAGCCATCGGTGTGTGAATGAGTATTTAGATTAGATCCTGATGGGCAAAGTTGGCACCTTAGCAGCCTCTGCCATCAGTGTATGAATGTGTGTGTGAATGGGTGAATGCTGACATGTAGTGTAAAGCGCTTTGAGTGGTCGGAAGACTAGAAAAGCGCTATATAAGTCCACGTCCATTTACCATTTACCATTTTTATGACCTATACTGCAGCCAGCCACCAGGGGGCGATAAAGATGTTTTGGCTTCACTTCTGGGGAGCTGTCATGTCGTCCATCTTTATATACAGTCCATGTGTGTGACCCCCTGTCTCCGGTCAGTCATGTAGTGTGAAAACCACAACGACTTCAAGACTCCCGATTACAAGACAACAAGTTGTGTAGTGTGAACAGAACAGCAATCTGACAACTTTGAAAGTTATTCAGTGTAAACTTTGCTTAAGTTACTTCACAGGCCACATTTTCATGTCCACAGACCACTGACTGGTCTCTCATATGGATTATTGTGGGGCCCTAAGATTTCCGCGATGTGAAAAACACAAACGTAATCGCAGAATCTGATGATAAAAATGGAATCAGCTGTAAAGCACAGAATAGTGTGGAATTTGCCAAAATGTTGATGCAATTTATGAAAATCGGGGGTTTCCTCTGCCGTTAAAAGCGTTTTTTCACAGCACCTAAGCCGACTAAACAGAAAACTATGGCGCTATATTTTATTTTCATTTATGGGCACACTGCTTCTCATGTCTGCTCTGTGTCTGTGTTCCAATGAGAGCGAGCTCAGCTGCTGCTCACACACACACACACACACACACACACACACACACACGTACACAGTCATGTCCAAGAGGTCCTCTCAGACGACTAGCGTAGTTCACACTACACGACTTTAACCCTGATTTTCCACTCGCCAACAGTTTTTGGAGGCAAATTAGCATTGGCTCGGCTCGCTGCTTAACGACTCGCTGATGCATCACGTAGCAGGTAAATGTCTGACCTGTCAGGGAGCTACAGCCAATTTGGGAAAAAATAAAACGGAATCTGGAAAAAAATAAAACAGATTTCATTGGGCCCTGAGATTATTGTCAATTCCAGTTCTCTTTGAAAGATATTTCTTAGCTATAGTGATTTTTATGCCTCGTTGGCGACAGCCGCGGCCAGACGCATTATGTTTTTGGGTTGGCCGTCCGTCCGTCCATACGTACGTACCATTCTCGTGAACGCAATATCTCAGGAACACCTGGAGGGAATTTCTTCAAATTTCACACAAACCTCCACTTGGATTCAAGGATGAAATGTTTAGATTCTGGTGGTCAAAGGACAAAGGTCACTGTAATCTCACGTCTGTCCCATTCTAGTGATATCTCTGGAAGGACTTGAATGAATTTCTTCAGATTTGGAACAAACACTTAGCCTCGAGGATGAACTGATTAGATTTTGATGGTCAAAGGTCACTGTGACCTCACAAAACACGTTTTCACTCAAACACTCAAGAATTCATATGCTAATTATGACCATATCAAACAAATGTCTAATAGGATAAAATGATGAAGTGATGATATTTTGGACAGACATGGATGTAAACTGCAACTTGACTGGCTGGCGGAGGAATGCAACTGTATTTCTAGTTAGTTTAGTTTTTGCTGCTCACCTGACCTGTGGTGAGGGAGCTGGTGTCTGCTGTTTGAATGTCCTAACACTAACCAATCTGTCATAACGTAGATCTTCCAACGCCTCTCATTAAGGACCTTCTTCCTCATCTGACTGTATGTCAGCTGGATGAGCTCCAGCCTGCCCTAAACCAGAGAGGTAAGAACTGTAGTTGCAAAAGAAAGTGTTTTGTATTTTTACTTTGTTCATAGAGAGCGACGGTACCTTTGTTTTGATCCAAGGAATTCATGATTAAGTTTCCATTTGTCATTTTTTGTTTTCCTTGTCTCAGGGATATCAACTCTCTCTGAGTGGATTGGAGTCCTACAGGATATATGTGGACCTAACCATGTAGGTGCAATGTCTTAATAATGAGCAATCTCATATAGTAACATCTAGAACCCAGATGTAATATGTGTCCTGTGTTACATTTCAGGTAATAGACTTCCACACAGAAGAAGAGGCCAAAAACGAAGTTATGAGAAATCTTTTTACTCTGGTATTCTATGGCTTCTCAAACAGCTTCGTCAACAGAAACATCACTAATTTAAACACCCCATCCTTCCTGTGGGCTGCAGCTAAATGTATCAAACAGTTTTTTCTCACTATGCCAGTTGAAAGTTTAATAACTGAGCGGCGGCCTCTTCTGAACCTCTTAGAGAAGCGTATTGTGAGTGTCACTGTTACGCAGCGCATTGATCCATCAAAGAAAACTGCGTTGTATGTCCTCCATCGCCTGCTGGACCACGGGGTGGCTAAAAAACTTGTCGTACATGCGCAGTGTCCCAAAATGTTGGCCTGGATCCTACACGGCAGGGGATCCCAGTATGAAAACCCCGAGGTGAAGAAACTACTGCACAGCAAAAAGGCCAGCTGTATTTCAGAAGCGTTTTCAGCAGTCGGGGCCGGTTGCAGTTCAGATCTGGATGATGAAGTCACTCCCTGCAAACGCTCAAAGTTGGATTCTGTGTCTGTGGAGGAGGAGGCATCTGGAAAAGCAAACTCCACTCTGGACCTGCAGGTTCTCTGTCAAACCTTCACTCCATGTGATGGTACCTCGGCGGGGGCTTGTCCACGGGGGCAGATCGAGAGTCTGGAGATCAGGCAGTGTCGGCCCAACTCCTTCAGTGTGCTGACCGCTGCCCTGCCCACATTTTTCTGCCTTCGCTCTCTAACTCTTCACAGCTTCTGTAAGTTTGCTAATTAATGTGCCAGTAAGTCCAGGGGTAGTTATGGTATTGGTGCCATGTATCTTTGCTTCCACACTGTAAGCAACATTGACAAATTCTATGAATTTCCTCTAGCACTGGTGACAGTTCACATTAAAGGTGTCCTCTGTGTATCATTGAGGTGGATAGGGAGGACGGAACCTCTCAAAATCAAAACTAAATCAATAAATAAATCAATGACTCGATAAAAAAAATAAACATGTCATTAAATGTTGCAAAAATAATATAAAAAATAAATGTAGCCATTAATTAATTGATAAAATGTTACATAAATTGATATTGCAGTTTTAATTTGCTTCTTTATCTATTTGTCTTTGTATTAATTCCCTTATTTATTTACTCTTCTGTTTTTCCATTTTCCCTTTTATTTATTTATGTATTTTTTAATACATTTTTAAATTAATCAATTTATTTTGTATTAATTTATTTATTTTTGCATTTATTTTATATTTGTTTTTAAATGTATGTATTTATGCATTTATTTATTTCTGCACGATTTTCCCTTTGCATTTCACCCCTTATTTATTTCCCCAAACTTATTTATTTCTGAATTCTTTTCTTTTTACATTTTATCTTAGATAAATAAAGAAGCAAATTAAAACAGAAATATCAATTTACATCACATTCTATCAATTAAGTAATGGCTACTTTTATTTTTAGTTTAATTTTTGCTTCATTCAATGATATATTTATTTATTTATTTATCGAGTCATTTATTCATTTATTTTGGCTTTTGGCAGGTTCTGTCCATTTGCAAAGCTGCAGTATCTTAAATCCAGGATGGTTTCCATCCATGTTTACCAGCTTGCGTTCTTCTTCCTCGCTGCCTTTGTTGGCGCATTGCTGCATAGCTTCCTGTTGATATTAACAAAAAACACACTAGTGAGTCAAAAAATATTTTGAAATGCATAATTAAATGCATATTTTTCTTGTTGATGGTGGGCTACTTGGAAACAGAAGTCTCTCACACTAACCAAAGTCAGTTTTTAAAGATCAGTTGGCCCAAATTCCAACTGAAATTTATCCCAATTCAATAAGGTGACACGAAATGTATCTGTTGTGCCCACACATTGATGAATTTAAATTTTGTATTGACACAAACTAAACTCATTCAGCTCCATTGTGTTGGGGTGGAGGCAGAATTCTTAGAGAACTGTCTTTCAAAACTATCTCCATGGACGGATACCACTGTGGGCTGAGAAAATGTGTTTGTTGTGATTTGGATGAACTGAACCTTTAACATTACAACTGATGGTATTTATGCAGAATTTGTATTACCAGTGTGCTATATTTGGATTAAATAATGAAATTTAGATTTTCTTTATATTTTACAGCAGTGTGAGTGTGACTTTAAATAACGAAATCACACTCAACGCTTGCTTGGTCATGAATAGAGCACTACAGGAATGAGTCCTATAACCCGGAAATGAGTTCACATTCTAGCACCTCCAGTTCCCTCGTCTGGAAGTCGATGGGTTTTTAGTTAGATGCCTGAAATCAGGTCTGTGGTTAACACAAGCTGAAGAGATTTTAATGTTTTGTTCTACGATATAAAATACGTCAATAAATGTCCCACTCATGAATTGTTGAAGCCTTTACGTGTCTTAAAAAAGGCGGTTGCTAACAAGCGGCTAAATGAGACGACTAAACGTCATCACGCCGACTCGTCCTCCTTTACAGCCTCGTTGTGTATACTCGCGCTCATGTGACCGTGGTGTAGTTCGTTTCTAGCCTGATGTTAGCTTTTTAATTCACGTGATTGCGTTCACACTTCAAAAATCATAATAGTGGTGTTCATATGTGGAGATTATCTTGCTGACCAAAACGTGTCGGTATCATAAATGTTTGTTTGCCACAGAGCTTATTTTCTGCAATAATCCAAAACCCAATGGAACAATCCCATTGGCTTTTTGACGAGGGAACCAGGGCGATGCTAACTTCCTGGTTGGCCTACAAAAACACGTCACCCCTGGAGCACTCTATACTCTGAACACTAATTCAAATACCCTGTAGGACACAGAACTAAATCATGGATTTCATTAACATTTAATATTTTTTTTATGTAAGCTGAAATCATCTTAACAAAGAATGAAATGCAAATTGGAACAGTCAAGGGTGGAATGAAGGGATCGGGGGAGGCGGTGTTGAAGTCTGAATTTTGCCGTTGAACTGCAGCTAAATTTAAGTGGGGGGGGGAATGAATACATGGATCTGTAGACAGCATTGCTGTATTGAATCCATTTAATCAGCTGACAGAACTGAAATAGAGGATTATTCCACCTTCAGAGAATAGTTACAACACCAGACGACACATTTGTTGTGGCGTGCAGGAATGATTGTTTTTTCTGTTTGTTTCTGCAGCGATCCTCGTGGACAAGATGGTGTTGCGCCTGGCCAGAGCCCTGAAGCAGCTGTCTGAGAGCTCCTGCAGCTCTCTCACCGAACTGAGCATCAGCGTCCTGCCGTACATCAGGCTCGTGGAGGTCCTGCTGGACGCGAGCCCCAACGTGACGTCCCTGCACGTGGATATCGAGACCGTGACGTGGGGACCGCTCTTCTCACAGCATCATCTCAGGACTGCTGAGTCAGACGACATGTCCGAAAAAAAAGGTGCCGTGAAGCTTCTACCAAAGTGAAGTAACACTTTAAAGTGAGCAGGATGGAAAGTGCATTATTAGACTTGTTGAAACACAAGCGCTGAACCAGTCCAGTGCTGAACCAGTCCAGTGCTAAGCAACAAATCCCGTAGTGGTTAGGAGGAGAGTAACCTCGGTGTTACAAAGTTCACATGGTGGCCATTTTGCTCTTAACGTCAGGCTCAGGGTGGGAAGGATCTCCGGAAACTAGTCAGACTGCTATGTAGCGATGGCAAAACACTTGACTTGTGTACTCCAGCTAAGTGTTGAAACAATCAAATGGGGACAGATAAATCTGTAAAGATCCCCAAAAGAATCCAAACAAAGAGATACAGCAGTGTTGGCTCGCCGTGTCCATGTTATAATTAACTAGTTTGTCAGAGGAGACATCACCAGCCTGTAGGCCTATTATTAGCTAACGTTGGCTAACACTAAGGGCTAACGTTGGCTAACACGAAACACAAACGTTAGCTAGCGTTATGTGTTCGTTTGTAAGATGGTATTTGTGTTTGTCAGCTGAATTAGCTAGTCAGACATTCTGTATAACATCTTCGTTTTGGTTTCAGTCAAAGTTGAGGGTAGCATACGGTGACCAGACGTCCCGGTTTGTCCGGGGCAGTCCCCGGTTTCAACCTGGGTGTCCCGAGTCCCGACACATATTTGCAAAACACTCAAATGTCCCGGTTTTCAACAGTCACGTTTATCATGTTCCACTCATTAATTAATTTGTGTGCATGAGATAAGTATACAGAGAGCCAGCACAGCGCACCGCTGCAGTCTCTATAGAGAGTGATGTTGCACACTGTCAAGTCACAATTATGCACGGACACAACAGATATCCGCTGGTTACATTTAGTGTAGTTTTGAACCACAGAACCCTCCGTGCTTATGTACACATCAAACGTGTCGTTTTGATTAATTATTCTACACAGTTCCTTCTGCGCATCAACAGGCATTTAGCTCCTCTTATAACTCCCTCAGGACCGTCCGTTCTGTCTTTCACCCGGACGGTGTCTCCATCCTGGACAAAATGTCGTCTGAACTCCACATTTTAATTATAACAGCCTGAGACGAAACGAGTTGAAAAATAATGTACGTAGTCCCAGACGACAATACGTTTCCTCTGAGGAAAACTCTCTACAGGACTCCCAAACTGTCAGTGTGTCATGACGGGGATAGCCCTGTGATTAAAGGGGGAGAAAGTAGTGAATGTGATGAGTCATGATTGTCACAGCCTCTAATGCACCCCCCTATAATAATGCCTTCTTTCTGATCCCACTCCGTGCTCAAATGCGCCACAGGTGCTCCAAGTTAGCCATCTTGATGAAACACCTAAGGTGCGTACATATTAGCGCATGCCCGTGCACGCGTGCATGAACGTGCGGTACACTTAAGTGTCCCGGTTTGGGGGTTTGAAAATATGGTCACCCTATCAATGGTTTAAACCAGATACGTGTTTTTGTTTTGTTTTCAGATTTAAAGCTGCAGTTGGTAACTTTAAGCAAATATGATAGTTATTTTCATAAAACTGTCACTATATCCTGACAGTAGTGCCTGCGACAGATTATCTGTGAAAAAAAACATGTTCTTCTGACCTCCTAGTGCTCATAATGGTATTTGCAAGATTTCACAGCGCCAAAGGAAAACAACCAATCAGAACCAAGGAGTCTCTGAGCAGCTGTCAATCACTGCTCGTGAAACTCACAAACTCCGATCAAGCGGTCAAACTAGGCAGCGCTGATCAAATATGCATCAAGATTCTGTTACTGTAATGTCTGTTTCTCTCCTCAAGTGTTTTCAGACTGGAGAGGCTGGACCCAGAGGATGTCTGGCGTTTTTGCTTGAAAAATTACTTAAACGACTCGTTGATGATCAAAATAGTTGTCCATCAACTAAAAGTTTCACTGATTTCATTGTTTCTGCCCTAAATAACATTGTGCTCACCAAGTTCCTACCTGAGAGCTGGGACACGGTGACATCACTGAAAATAAGTCCAACTTATTTTGACTGTCTGCTAACCTTCAGCAGAGCTGCCCCTGGAGAAGCTGGTGGTCAAAGTAGCCGAGCTCCAGACGGATCTGGGCTACATCACATCTGTGCTGACACGCTCCCCGCGTCTCACCTCACTCCACCTCGCCGGGATGAGATTACCAACCGGCTCCTCTCAGAGCCAACTCCTCACCACTCTCTCAGGTAATGTCGTGTCACTGAGGGCGATACTTGATGGCGATATTTGGGTGTTTAAACAAATCTTAAACGATACATCAGTATTGTATTTTGTTTAACATAAACGCAAAACAAAAACAATCTTGATACAGATTTAGTTTTTGTGACCCTGACGTATACTAAGCGAGACATTTCCCTGTTCTCTCTGGTAGACAAGCTAAGCATTTCTGTACTGCAGTTTGTTGTTACTCATCAGTCGTCTTAAACACAGATACAGATATATTATAATAATAATAATAATAATAATAACTTAAATTATATAGCACTTTTCAAAAACAGGTTACAAAGTGCTTTACAAAGACATAAATAGCAACACAAATTAATAGGTAGTAATAAATAAAAATAGAGTTGATGCAGTAAAAATGACAAGCCAGGTATGAAGTACTAAAACACAATAACAACAAGTAGAATAATAGCAAAAGAATAACCGACTAAGAGAAAGCAATTCTGAAAAAAGTGTGTTTTTGAAAGAGACTTAAAAGACAAAACAGAGCTAGCCTGCCTGATCTCCTTCAGCAGGTCGTTCCAGTGTCGTGGGGCTCTGACTCTAAAGGCTCCGTCTCCTCTGGTCTTTAGCCTGGACCTAGGAATGACTAAGGCCCTGTTCAGACCTGGTATTAACATGCGTCCTCAGTGATCGGATCACAAGTGGACAGCTTTAAGTACGTCTGTTCACACCTGGCATCAGAATGCGTCTCCACATGCGTCTTCAGTGACCACTTGTGATCCGATCTCACTTCCCCGCTCTACATGCAAATAAACACGTAGTAAACACACGGCTAATACAGCAGCCGTTGTGACGTAATATTACATGCTTTTGCCAGACAACTGCGGGGTACAGCGCTCCAGAGAGCCGGGGAGGACAGAGAACAGGCGGTCTGGTGTCAGCTCCGCGCAAAGCAGCGGAACAAAAACAGTAACACATCTCCGACAGTATGATAATAATGCACTTCCTGTTCCCAGTCTGATAGTCTGTAGATATGTAGCCTATAAACAAGATATATTTTAATAAAATACAGATGTGCCGACAGAATACAGTAGATCACAGAGGCTGTTTCCATGCTGACAAGCACCCGTGTCTCCCTGTTTATTCACCTGAGGGGCGCGGTGACACCGCGGGTCCCAGCTGGACGTCAGATGAGTAGGAGGTCCTTAATGTGGCCAGGACACATTCACTACACACTGCTAAAAGAATGTGGTCATATGTGGCACAGACCACCTCTGAATGTGGTCTGAAAGATCTGATCTTAATGCGTCTTTAGTGTGTTCACACCTGTACTCAGAGCTGTCCACTTGTGATCGGATCACTGAGGACGCATGTTAATACCAGGTCTGAACAGGGCCTAAGAGACCTCTACTGGTGGATCTCAGGCTGCATTCAGACTCCTAAGGGGTTAGTAGGTCAGTGATATGATCAGGAGCCAACCCCATCCATGCTTTAAAAGTAATCGTTTCAATTTTAAAATCTATTCTAAAACATACTGTTGACCAATGTAGAGATGCTAAAACTGGTGTTAAGTGGACTCTGTTGGATTTTGTGAGTCGTCTTGCTGCAGCATTTTGAACTAGTTGAAGTTTGGAGAGGTTGTGTTGGGTGAGACAGGAACACAGTGAGCTACAGTGGTCTAAACGGGATGTAATGAAAGCCTAGATGACTGTTTCTAGATTCTAACGAGATAAAAAAATATCTAATTTTCGAGATATTCCGAAGTTGCAAAAAGCACGATTGAATGACGGACTTCACCTGTTGGTCAAAGTTTTTTGTCAAAGATAACACCAAGATCTCTGCACTGGGTTTTGATGCAGCAGGACAGAGAACCTAAGTGAGTGAAGAAGTGCTCGCTAGAAGAGTCTGGACCTATGATCATGGCTTGAGATTTATCAGAGTTTAGCTGAAGAAAATTTTGTGAAAGCCAATTTTTAACATCAGAAAGACTGTAAGGATTGTATTTTGACCAGTTGTGTTGTGTCATTGCAGTGAAACGAGAAATACATCTGGGAGTCATCTGCAAAATAATGGAAACTAATGTTGTGCTTATGAAAGATTTGAACTCAAGGTAGCATATAAATGGAGAATAATAACGGGCCAAGGACTGAGCCTTGAGGTATTCCATAGGATAAGATACTGTATATATACAGTATATATAGGATATATATATCTACACATAAGCTGCCCTAATATCGGCCTTGTTGATTTATCTGTCTCACTCTATACAAAATCGAATCTGAAGTGCTGTCACTAATGACTGATGGTCAACTTTTAGAGTCAAATGCCCTCTTGAGGAGTCTCACCTTGGAGGACATGCAGCTGTCTGATTGTCTCCCTGAGATCCTAAATCTACTGAGAGACTGCAAGTTGGAAGGTAAGAAAAGGAGAATGACTCATGACTGCAGGAGAGACATCAATGTTTTTAGTCTTTTCCTTAATATAAACTTGATCCAAACAGCTACATGGAACATAAGAGCAAAGTAAAAAGAGTTTTTCTTCCTCAAAATAAAACAGTACTTGTGAAATGTTTCGTAGTGTGGTTGGTTTCAGCTGTGTCTTTGTGAGGAGATCTGTCGCTATCCACATCTTTATAATTTGCCTTTAAGGGAGTGTAAAGATACAGAGCCCCCCTACACCCCTAGGAGAACATTTGTATTAACTCGTTCCCTCGAGTTAGGTAACTCGTTCCCTCGAGTTAGTTAACTTGTAACCTCGAGTTAGTTAACTTGTTCCCTCGAGTTAGTTAACTCGTTCCCTCGAGTTAGTTAACTAGTTCCCTCGAGTTAGTTAACTTGTAACCTCGAGTTAGTTAACTTGTTCCCTCGAGTTAGTTAACTCGTTCCCTCGAGTTAGTTAACTAGTTCCCTCGAGTTAGTTAACTCGTTCCCTCGAGTTAGTTAACTTGTTCCCTCAAGTTAGTTAACTCGTTCCCTCGAGTTAGTTAACTCGTTCCCTCGAGTTAGTTAACTTGTTCCCTCAAGTTACTTCATAGTGCACTTCTTCCTGACTGCCACACATTGCTGATGTACGGAGCCCCCCTAGATGATGTACTTCGGTAAAATGTTAAAGATATTGACAGATTGTTGCACTTTGTAGACGGTCCCTGACCACTCGTCTCACAGCCAGCTGCACATAGAGACCAATGTATTGTGTCCAGCTTGGAGGACGGCTCGTTGTGATTAAAATGAGGTTGTAGCTCGTTGTCTACCTCACTACGGTTAGAAAGAGCCCACGTTGGTGTTTTAACATCAACAGGTTCTGAGTTATTGATCCAGGAAGTTTGAATCTGTCAATATCTTTCACACTTTACCGAAGTACATCATCTAGGGGGGCTCCGTACATCAGCAATGCGTGGACTGTCAGGAATGATTGGAAGAAGTGCTCTATGAAGTAACTCGAGGGAACGAGATAGCTGACTCGAGGGAACGAGATAGCTAACTCGAGGGAACGAGTTACCTAACTCGAGGGAACGAGATACCTAACTCGAGGGAACGAGTTAGTAACTTGAGGGCACGACTTAATAAAAATGTTTTACAGCATTGTTCCTTTGCTTCTAATTCCCTACACTGTTATGATACAAAGCTGGTGGAAAATCGGCCAAGTGTCCCTTTAAGTGACTTTATTAATCTCCGTCAGCGTTTCTTTTCACATTGGGACGTCTTGCGCTGACTTCACCATGTTTTATCATCTGATCTCTCCCTCTCTCTGCCTCAGAGCTGAGGCTTAATGACTGCCGCCTTCTTGAGAAGTGGAGCGACAAGGAGGAGAGTTTGCAGCAGCTGGTGGCTGCTCTGAAGACGCTGCCTTCTCTCCACACGCTCAGCCTGTCTCAGAATCGGCTAGGTAAGCACATCCTTCACTTCTTTTCACTAACACGATTCAATTCAGGGACACATCTTATATATAATACTGACACCCAGCATGATCTCAGCAATGTTAAGGCCGCTGTGGTTGCTACAATATGTTATTGATTTTACTGTTTCTGTCTTTATGACCATGTAAAGTGCCCTTGAGTAACTTCTTGTGTACAAATGTACAAAATAAAATGTAAACATTTTGGTGGGCTCTTTATATTAAGATTGTGATAGCAACCTTGTTTCTTATGATCTCATTTTGCTTATCTTTACTCATGTTTATCAGTGACTATGGTCCTCAGCTGGAAACTGATGATCATCAGATGAAAAATGATGTATTATACCGTGTCCCAGGTTATTTCCTGTTGCAGTGTATGTGAATGACATCAGCTGACAGGAAGTAAACATGAACCCAAACTGTTGCCTAGCAACACAATTCCGTTGCACTTCCTTCGAAATGCGCTAAAACGGAGCGTTTCAAACAGATGGTAAATACAGGTATATTCAGGCAGACAGTATGAGGAAAATAAAGTTTTTTTTAACATTTAAGTATGTAAACATGTTCTAGTAGAAACACAAAATACAGGTATGAACCTGAAAATTGGCACGATATGAAACCTTTAAGTCAAAAGCTGAGCTGAGATCTAGGAAGGCTGCCCACACTCATTTTCTTGAGTCATCTGGACTAGAACTGTGGTAGGGGAGGAAGCAGGTCTGTAGGCAGGTTGAGAGCAAGTGATCAATTGGTTATTCACAAAATAATAATAAAGTAAACTGATCAAAACAATAGCTTTCCTGCTACAGTTTCTGTTATAAATATATGTGACATGACATCATTCAAATGATAATAATCTACTCACATCAATGTTTGAGACCTCTAAATGAAATTGTGTAGTGATTTAGAGCAGAAAGAGTTCAGTTAAATGACCTAAATGGGTGTTGTTTGCTTCTGTTCATTTCATTTTTGATTTTCCCTTCAAGGTCCAGTGTGTAGCATTTAAGGGGATCTATTGGCAGAAATGTAATATAATATTAATAGTTATGTTTTCTTTAATGTGTAATCACCTGAAAAAAGAATTGTGTTTTCGTTACCTTAGAATGAGGCCTTTATATCTACATGCGGAGCGGGTCCTCTTCATGGAGCCAGCCGCCATGTTTTTACAGTAGCCCAGAACAGACCGGAACTGTTTATGGACCCCAGTATGCAGAAGTATTCAAATACACCATTTTCAAATAGGCGAAAATAACAACATAACATTTATATCGCATGCAAAAAACTGCATGGTTATTGCCCCAAACTACATGTGATTATCATAAAGTGGGCATGTCTGTAAAGGGGAGACTCGTGGGTACCCATAGAACCCATTTACATTCACTGATCTGGAGGTCAGAGGTCAAGGGACCCCAAATCCCCATGCCAGTTTTCCCTCGCCAAAATTTAGCCTAACTTTGGAATGTTATTTAGCATCCCTCTCAACAAGCTAGCATGACATGGTACCAATGGATTCCTTGGGTTTTCTAGTTTCATATGATACCAGTATATTAGTAGTATAAGACAGGGTCCGCTACAGCCTCTTAAAGACAGTAATGTCGGCGGTCTCAGAGGGTTTGATAATTATTTTTAAGTTGTGTTTGATCACCCCTAAAGAGTCTAAAATCGCCCCCGGTGTTCACAGCTTTTTTTCTCTGCCAAAATATCAATTCCTGCAGGTGTAAACAGTCTAGTGTGGACAGGGATTAGCAGGCTAGAAGAAAACCTTGTTGCTTCCACAGTCTCAATTTCACTCCCTCTCAACAGAAAGGGGACTTGTGTATGTGCTCTTGGTGTGTCTCTAAATCATGAATAGTTTCAACTGTGTGAATTAAAACGACCGTCTGCGTCCACAGTCAAGAACGTGTGTGTGCTGGCAGAGCTGTTCTCAGGATCCTCGCCGAGCTCAGTGAAACGACTGGACATCAGGTAAGAGCTGCTGGATGCTGCCTCGGGCTTCAACACTTCCCTGCTGGTCTGGATTAGTTCTTAGCTGATGTACCACTGGGTCAATACAATATTTCACTTTTCAACATCAGCAAGTCATTTCCAAGTCAGCTGAGATGAAGTAAAAAAAAAAAGCCTGCACGTGGGCTCCTCAAAGTTCAAATACTCGGTATGTTGTTGAGACTACAGATGTTAGCAGGTGTTTATTGTATTTACTGTCACTCAGTGGCACTAAAGTATACCTAAAAAGCATTACATTTCCAATGATGAATGCATCATTTGCCCCATAATAACATGTTTCATCCATTGTAGATTTAATTTCCAAATATTGTTCAATAAACAACACACAGAATTGTATGAAGCATGGAGGGAAAAAAGGTTATATATTGATGGACACAACCTATTCTAGATTTAACCTGCGTCCCGCTTGCAGCACCTCATTAAAGGCCTTTACAAACATTATTTCGCACGTGAATATATTTTTAACTGTTGTTTTTGCTGTGAGTACTTTGAAACAGAACGCAAATTGTATTTTTGTAGGCCAACCAGGAAGTTAGCATCGCCCCGGTTCCCTCGATGAAAAGCCAATGGGATTTTTTTTTGTTTTGTTTTGGATTATTGCAGGAAATAAAGAAGTAAAAAGCTAACATTAGGCTACATACGACCTCCACAACGGTCGCATGAACGCGAGTATACACAACGAGGCTGTAAAGGTGATGACGTTTATAGTCTCGTTTAGCCACTTGTAAGCAACCGCCTTTTTAAAGATATATAAAAACTTCAAAATTCACGAGTGGGATATTTATTGATGTATTATATATTGTAGAACAAAACATTAAAATCTCTTAAAAAAGGGAAAAAGTCCAGAGTGCTCGGAAGTTCAAATCAGTGTGATGAAGGTGCTCTTTGGTGGGCTACACAAAGGTTCAAAAAAAAGGAGGAGTTCAAGACACTCTTCTGGCAAAAAATAAGAAGCCTTTATTCAAATGGCTATTTCATGATGAAATGCTAAAGACAATGCTGGTACATGTTCAGAATGGGTAACAACCCACACATAGCGGCACAAACAGCCTTGTTCAGGGTGGAACCCTCAGCACACAGCTCTCCCTTTCTGTGAGTACGAGGTGATGGCAGACAATTGATGATTGCAAACACCTGAGCAAGAGACCAGTAAACTCTCAGGTGACAAGTGCAAAATGTGGTCACTAGATGGCTCTAAAGGATGTCAAGAAAGCAGAAAAATAATGAAAACAAAATAACCCCAAATGAAGGCCACAGTATATCCAGGACTAAATGAAGAAATTGATTTTAGTCAATTTTTGTAGTGGCTCCTATGCTTGTGGTCTGGTACTGTTGCCATAAATGATTATATATTGTTACTTATTTCCTTTTTTCTGTCTTGTTATCTGTATATTTATGTTTTCTTATTTTGTTTTCATTATTTTCTCTGCTTTCTTGACATCCTGTAGAGCCATCTAGTGACCACAGTTTACACTCGTCACCTGAGAGTTTATCGGCCTCTTGCTCAGGTGTTTGCAATCATCAATTGTCTGCAATCACCCCGTACTCACAAAAGAGAAAGCTGTGTGCATTTCACTGCACGTTGCATATTTGCACTCGAAAATGTAGTTTGCTTACAATTATAAAAATTGTATAATACATATTTGTTTACATATATTTGTTTTTTTAGCTCATAAAAAATAAATATTAAGGATAAAATTTGAAACTCCTTCTTTTCACTCTAGTCTTTTAGCACATTCTTAAGGAGAATGCCACGCTGCATTTCACTAGTTTATTTGTGTATGTGACAAATAAAACATTTATTAATCACCTATATTGTTGAAGACTTATTTTATTTTAGTATTTTAGTAATCAGTACTTTCAGTTAGTAATACCAAAGTACTTTAAAACTATTTAAAAAACTTTCCACATTATTGACTTTTAATTCTGAAAGCCTTCGGTGCATAGCAGAGCTCAACCCGTCTCCGTGGATACCGATAGACGCCTTGCATGTTCAGCTGCAGTTTAGTTCTATCAAGTACAGTTTCCCTGAATATTCATATCAACCAACTCGGTTCTCTGTCTCCCAGATGGCTGAGCGATCTGGACAAGTATTGACCTTTTGTGTTTTTAACTTCTGTGAGAGAAAGCTAGTACTTCCATCTAAAATATTTCCTGTTATTTCAAATACAATAAAGCAATCTAATCTCTTCTTACTGAATTTATACATATTTTATGTAAACTACACGTTTGTCCAATGTTAGTGGAAAGTAACTACATTTACTTAAATACTGTACATAAGTACAATTTGGAAGGTACGTGTACTTCTTGAGTATTTCAGTTTTCTGCTACTTGACAGTGTCCACTACATTTGAGAGGGAAATATTGCAGTGTTTACTTCACTACACACTTTGACAGTTGTTACTTTGCAGATTCAAGCTTATAAACATCATATGATTAACTTCTATAATATGATGCACTGTTATAGATTTAACTACCAAACAGTAAAAGTAGTTAAACTTAGCTCCACCTAGGTCACGTACAACATTAAGATGTTGCTTACATGTTACAGTATCTGTAATAATAAGCCTGTAATATAAAATATAATAGGGCTGTCAACGTTAACGCGATAATAACGTGTTAAAGCAAATTCGTTTTAACATCACTAATTTCTTTAACGCATTAACGGAACTTGCAATATCGATCTTTCGGAGGTTGCAGTGGGCTCAGTTTTAAAGCTGGAGTGAAGATACTGACATCATAAGAAACTACAAATCCTAAGGAATCAATTGGTACCAACCAGGGTCTGAAATTAGTGGCAGGTGAAATCATCAGGACACCCGGAGAGCGGAGCTACTAACATTAACGGAGGTGCCATTCAGTTATTATTATGAGGCGTTCACGGTCTGCTCAGCAAAATGACCATTGGGTGAAGGTAAATTACAACGTTATCATAATGCTTTCAAATGTAATCTTGTAAAATTCAGTTTTTGGTGAGAAACTTGAATAAATCCAGTTGTTTGAAGGAGATGTTTTCACATCAATATAAAATAAATAATAGAGAGGGGATTATGACCTGTTTAACTTCATAACAATTTACCAAGATTTATTTTAATCAAAGCAAATATTTAAATATTTATAATCATTTGAATTGTGTTTTTATGCAAATAACCACTATAGATGACAATAACAAAGTACAGTACTGTGTACAGTACACTCCCATGCTTAAAAAACAGGGCTCCCCCAGAGGCTACGGTGTATTTCGAACACTGTAATTTACCGTGTATATAATGTTTTTTATGTAAAATATATCGAACATTGAATGACATCAGATCTAAAATCGTATTCCTTCATTTAGCACAGAGATTTAAAAAGTGGCATATAAAATTTCTGAGTGACAGACAAAAAAAAAATACTTGTCTACCACAGTGGCAGGAAGTGAAAAAAGTTCATACCAGACCCTGGTACCAACCATGTCATACTAGCTTGTCGCAAAGTAGCTCTCCCAACTTACGCTAATTTTTGTCGAGGAAAAACTGGCGTGGCCATTTTCAAAGGGGTCCCTTGACCTCTGACCTCCAGATATGTGAATGTAAATGGGTTCTATGGGTACCCACGAGTCTCCCCTTTACAGACATGCCCACTTTATGATAATCACATGCAGTTTGGGGCAAGTCATAGTCAAGTCAACACACTGACACACTGACAGCTGTTGTTGCCTGTTGGGCTGCAGTTTGCCATGTTATGATTTGAGCATATTGTTTTATGCTAAATGCAGTACCTGTGAGGGTTTCTGGACAATATCTGTCATTGTTTTGTGTTGTTCATTGATTTCCAATAATAAAATATATACATACATTTGCATAAAGCAGCATATTTGTCCACTCCCATGTTGATAAGAGTATTAAATACCTGACAAATCTCCCTTTAAGGTACATTTTGAACAGATTTTAATACTTTAGACATATTTGGTTGATGATGCTCCTGTATTTCACTTAAGTGACATTTTGAATGCAGGACTTGTACTTGTAACTTCCTATACTGGTATTCAGTGTATAGTGAGTTGGTTATTTTTTTAAAACATTATACCTTTATATCAATGTGCTGCCTTTTGTCCTGAACAGCTCCAACTTCATTCAGCCTGCTGATCTGATGGAGTTCGCTGAGAGATTGAGGACACATCATCCACCACACCGACTGACCCTTGACCTCAGGAAAAACCCAGGGGATCGAGACCCCGACACGTGGAACGCTGCACTGAAGAGGCTTCGTCCGTTCTGCGTTCTACTGATCGAAGGATGGAATTCTGCTGACACAATGGCAGACCACGTCAGCAATATGTGAACAAAGCTACGAGTGTCAAACACTCCCTGTTGGAGTGACTGTAAAAAGTTAGCACCTTATGTAAAGTTTGTAATTTTCTCTTTGACAGCTGGGTGACTGTGTTCAGTTTGAGTTCAGTTCAGACAGTTGCAGATTCCAGTGACAGATTTTTATTATGTTTTGAGGCTTTTCTTGAACTTATCAAACCACACCTGCAGCATGAGACACTTCTTCACCGTCACACATTTGATGCAACAACGTTCAGTCATATTTTCACCATGTCTAAACACAAAACTTCCATTCTGTCTAAACTGCGATCTATAGTGCAACATGCAAGTATGTGTGTGTACGTCCTGTACTGAGCATTGGGATGGAAAGCAGAGAAGTGGATGAAGTTGTAGTAGTGTTTTTTCAAGTTCTTATATAAGGGATAATGCCAGACGAGGTTATCGGGAATTAATGGACGACGGTTGCCTCCGCGAAGTCCATTAATTCCTGATTATGGACAAGGGTATCATCCCGCTTATACCATGGTCAATTGCCAAAGATATTCCCATTCCATAAGGTTCTTGTGCAATTGAAATGTTCACTGCTCCAGTAAATAGGACAAACCTCAGCTACAACTTGGCAAAGGGAGGTATTTCTTTGGCTCAGCTATGAGCCAAAAAGCTAACGTTATGCTAGCAAGATTCAAAGACAATAAGATTGCGTACGGTTGACAAACAGTAAATATAATTTGACAGTATGTTTAACAACAAGACCAGCTAGCTGTTCAGCCATGTCATTGTCCCCAATTCAATATGAAGATTTTCACGAAATCTTGATTAGCATAACGCTAGCATAAAGCTAACGTTATCCTAGCAAGATTCAAAGTCAATAAGATTGCGTACGGTTGAAAAACAGTAAATATAATTTGACAGTCCATTATCAGGAATTAATGGACACCCTGCAGCCAATCAGAATCGAGTATTCACCCAAACCATGGTATTAAGACATTTATTGACATTTTATTTTTCTACCATAATTACAGTTATGGTAGAGCATACATCATTTTGCTTTGTAATTAGTTGTGTGACACATTGAATTGGTTGTACGTATGTTACATTTCTTAAATGTAACATACGTACATACATTTCTTAAATGTAACATACGGTCTCTTGTATCAGTTGGAAAATAAAAGAGCATCCCGTTAGTTTGACATTTGAATCATTTATTAAACCAACGTCCGTTACACTTCCAGAGTCTTCGCTCGGACAGAGTGTGAGTGACAGTGGACATTAATATACAACTGAAAAAACCTGGAGGATTGACGTCGAGGTGAAGAGCAGTTTCACAGCAGCTATCTCACACCTTCTCTTCATTGTCATTTTCTTTACATTAGACAAACAGCATCGACACCGACTACTAAATCATCATTAGTAGGAACCAAGTAGAAAAAACAATCAGAAAAACGGATTAAAAGAGCTTAATCTTTTTCTTAGTGGATTTTTTTTAAAGCTAAATACTGTAACACTTATTTTCTGTAAATTCAGTTTGTTTTCCTTGTATATTCTCATATTTTAGTCAATTCAAGTCGAAGAGAGTGAAGACCCTATGTCTGCATGCTAATCGGTTGATTTGCTGGGTCTATCTACAACCATCTCTGACATAAAACAAAGACACTCACACAAACACACACCACTTGCACACTCATACACACTGCCGCAACGTTTCAGCCTGGCCAGGCTTCTCCTTTACTGTGACTTTACAGGAAATAAAACAAAAACATTTGGCCTATTCATACCTCATAAAGAAGTCAGTTGTCAAATGAGGGACAAGTTTGTTCTGATGATTTATTTTTTGTTATGTGAGTGACTAACTTAAAGTTGTGCCCTTTATTTTTTCTAAAAATTGTTGGCTGTTCGAAAAGATGAGCTCACCCTCGTGTCAGAAACAGATGTTCTGATAATCAAAATGTGAAAACATTTTACGATTTAAAACTGCCGTAGCAACGTAGCACGTTGACAGCTGCAGATGGCACAGGATCGCCTGTTCAATGTCTCAGTTAGAAGACGGGAAGCTATGTGGTTTACTTAAGCCCCGTTTCCACCGCAGGAACTTTCGCCTGGAACGAAGAACCTTTTGAGGAACTCATTGCGTTTCCACCGCAGGGACCAGGGTCTAAATTATGTTCCGGGGACATTTTACGGGAACTTTTAACCCCCCCAAAAAGGCCCTGGTCTTGGGGTAGTGCTTTCTGAAAGTACCAGAAACGTTTTTCACGGGGTTCCACGGGGTGGAGTTTGCAGGAATGACCGTCGCTGATTGGTGAAACACACACACAGCGCCGCTGCTTCGACTTGTGTACCGCTTCATTCATAAAAAAGGAAGTACTCGAGTATCGATTTAGGACCATTTTAGGACGAGCGGAGAGCATTTCTCTTTGTTTGATAACGTTGAAAATAAAGTTAGGCTCTGCTGTCGGCTTCCTGACTCATTAAAAAAAAAGAAAGAGAGAAAAAACAGAATTCACGAGGGAGATCACCAGCAGTCCTCGTCACGTCATGTTGCTTTTTCATACGTCAGCAGACTAATTAGCCTAATCTTCGCAGGTCTTTAGACCACGGTGGAAACGCAGACAACAGTGGGCTGAAGGAACCTTTTGGTTCCTAGGAAAAGTAGTTCCAGGGACTAAAAGTCTCTGGAACTTTTGGTGGAAACACGGCTTTATCTTGTTAGTAAGCTAAAGCTAGTCACCAATTCATCTAAGGGTCCCCTGCGTTCTGTGTAGCGTTAGGACAGTGTTTAAACCTGGCAACCCCACTATGAGGACAGGACGTTGGCACAATGTTCTTCTTGCATTTAGCAGCTAATTTGATTATAAGAAAACGGTGGTTGATCTCAGGTGGTCATATATCCCAATGGGGAGTAAGCTGTACCGCTTTGCATGGTTCAGCCATAGATGGTGATGCAGCTACTGTAGATTGATGGCTAACTTGTGCAACCCATAACCTCAATGACACATCAAGGAATCTTTCTCTGCAAATGTCTGGTTTGCGTAAATCAGACTATTCCTCCAGACAAATCACTTCTTTTTGCAGTATGAATCAGACCTACAGTTACAGATATCGGGGCTTAAAACACTATGTGGTACTTGAATGGATTATGGGTGGAAACCTGTGTAGTCCACAGACTGTTCGGAGATTAGGTTTAAATTGCCACTTTTAGACCTCTACCAATGTGAGGAAAATTTACACTAACAAGACAAGAAAAGAAGAAAAATTAAACAACCCCCCACCCTGTTACATTAACGTCCACAGCAATTTCCAGTTACATATGGTGCCTTTTCTTCTCTTGTTTCTCTATATACTTATTTTTACATAGTCTGTACAGTGTCAATGTACATCATGTTATCTATGTGGAGTCAGGTGTATGTCAGAGTGAGTGAGCTGCACATCGCACACACCGACACTCATCACAGTCACAAAGAATAAAGGCTCATTTAATTTAGCCTTTTTAGTTTAAGTTTAACCGTGAGATTAAGTGTCATCTGGACCTTTTAAAGGGGACATATCATGCTCATTTCCAGGTTCATACTTGTATTTTGGGTTTCTACTACAACATGTTTAATGTTCAAAAAACACATTATTTTTCTCATCCTGTATGTCTGAATATAGCTGTATTCACCCTCTGTCTGAAACGCTCCGTTTTAGCGCCTGTCTCTTTAAGGCGCTTCTGAAAAAGCTCAGTCTGCTCTGATTGGCTTGCGAGAAAAATATGGTGCACCTTTGCAAAGGTAGTTCTCAAACTGTGGGCGATATATTCTAATGAGCCTGCATGTGACATAGGAAGGGGAGCCAGATCTGAATGGCTTGTTGAATCACGTTTTCTGATCCAGGCAGCCCAAAAAAACTGACTGGGTTGTCTTATTTCACAGTTTGTGGGTTGGAAGACACTCCAGATACCCAGATGTATGAGCACAATCATCTGAAAGTGAGTTTTTCCATGCTATGTCCCCTTTAAGGTGGAAGTCAGTGCTTTTTAGGATGGTCCTTGTGTGTGTGTGTGTCTCCATGGAGCTTTCACAATCATCCTTTCAGTTGTATCACAAAAACAAAAACCCAAATGAATCAAACTGTTACAGCAAGATTCACACAGTCATACATCAACACGTATGTGCCCTACCATATTGAAAACTACAGTCGATCGCACATCCACACAGTCGTACACGTACACACACTCGTGCCGTAACAAAAACACACACACTGGAGCCTACGATACCATATCTTGAGAAGGCATTAAGGAAAATCTCCTCAAATAAATATAAATAAATTAAATCATATAAAAAGAATGGGTTAAAAAACATAGAAATTCTGTTAAATACAGCAAAACTCTCAAATGAATACAATAAACAACAGTACTTGCTCATAGACAAAGACCATATGGATGCAAGAGACGGGTACATTTTGTAAACAATGACGGACGGACAAGCAGGTAGACACATTCACAAATCATTAGTGAGCAGAAAGGCCTGTTGGGGCTCAGTGGTGGTGGTGGACTTGCTCTGTGGGGTCGGGGGGGGGGTGGGAGGATGGGCCTGGGGGGGGGTAGGGGGGGTGTTGTGGGAGAGCTGGCACTTCTCAAATCTCTCCCAGGAAGTACGAGCATGCTGTGCTGTGTTTAAACATTATGGATGGGGCCTTATTGGCAGTGCTGCTATCATCCTACTACTGTATGTGTTGTTCATGGTTTCAGGAGGGCTGTGGTCGACTGGACAGCACCAAACACTGTGGCAGAGTGGACGGACGTCACCAGAATTCCTCAAGATTACCTAATGCTAAAGAATACACGATTGTCGTGAGATCAGTTTACATGTTACTACCAAGGATGGTCAATCATCTGTCAGAGCCGAGGCAAGGGTCACTTGCTGATTTCCCTTGTTAGCACACATTCAGCCGGTAAGGAGAAACTAAACTGGCCTTCCATGTGTTAAAGGGGAACAACGGCCATTTGTAAAACATTGATATTATTCTGGAGGCTATATAACATGATGGAGAAAATACTGCAACTTGCTCATGTACGAGCTTATTGCGAGGGTGCGCCGGGAAACCACGAGGTGGCAGCGGTAAACATCACTGTAAACAGCAACTTCCTGTCCGTGGCGATATGAATGAAGTATAGAATTTCAACAACATTTGCAATATAAATAAGCATGCTGTCACTTTCTGAATCTTAAACAAAAAACACCATTCTGGCTTCTTTCGTCTTCCGGTAGTTATAGTTTATGCAAGTGTTGTCCACTGGAACAGAGAAATCCACTGGAGCGGAGAGATCCATGACAAGATTTGGGCAGCAGCTAGCTTGTAGCCACTCGTAGTTTCAACAGTGAGAAAGAACACACCAGGAAGGCATCTCTGACTATAGGGAACGGGAATCACGGAGCATTCTGAGGCGCGCCGCCATTTTTGGAGGGTAGTGTCAGCGCTACGGTCATTATCTGTCACCGGTCTATTCATCTGTCATCTGTCAATCGTTCATCATCAGAAATGTATAAAGTACGTGTGAAAGACAAATGCCCATACAAAGAGAAGCTGACAGAGGCGAAGGGGCAATATATTACAAAACTGTTTAGTTAGTTTATGATATTGATCCTCTAATTAGGAGGACCTTGTAGTTTGGTGTCAGTGAACACCTGTCAGCAGTTCAAATATGTAAATCTTTGGAGGCCAATGACATTAAGATCTACAAGCCAAAAGCCAACTACACAACCATCCGGACAAAGATAAGCTAGCTAATGTTATGCTAACGGAATACTAACAAAACGTCCGTTAAGACTGCATAATTAATCTACCGGTATCTTGTAAAATGAAACCCATAACGTCAGTCTACCTTTGTGTCTGACTGTATACTATATATACTACAATTCGGCTTTTAAATCTTGTTCACTGTGCAGTGTTTTGTGTTATCTTTTGACTCTTGCAGTAAACAGCCAGCGGATGGCACTCGCACCCTTTATCCTCCAAAAGTGGCGGACTTGCTGTCGGTGACATCACATTCCTATTCCCTGTTCCTCTCCGCGCTCTACTTTTTCAACACGTCTAGTCCTGTATTTATGGAATTAGCTATAGCTAATGTTATTTTACTATCTAACAAGCTCGCTACCAATACGCCGTGCCTGTCGCTAGCCGCGGGATGATTGTCACAACATGCGCTGACATCCTGTCATGGAATACTCTGCTCCAGTGGACAGCACTTGCATAAACTAGAACTACTGATAGACAAAAGAAGTCAGAAAGGTATGACGCTCCCTCGCAATAGGTGCGTTCATCATTAAGTTGCAGTATTTTTTCCACCATGTTATATAGCAACCAGAATAATATCACTTTTTTTTTTTTAAATGGCCGTTGTTCCCCCTTAAGTGATTAGAACATGGACACGCAAATGCACCTGTACCATAGCTACTCTCTCCAGTGTTGCATACTAGATCACTATGGCAACGAAAACGTGTGAAAAGTCTCGCGAGACTCACTGTCCAACGACCTGTCCTAACCTAAACCAATCGAGGTCAATGCCTAACCTCAACCATATCGCGAGAGTTTGCAACTTGTGGGTTACCTTCTACTGTATCACTCCTTTCAACCTTGACAAAGGCAGCGCAGACCAGATCCACTCCTTCTGTTCTTACCTTTCACAATAAAAGCCCTAGACATATAATATTCGCAGGCGAGTATTTTGCATTTTCCTGTCATTTATTCGTCACGCCCCCGGTGTGTAAAGGCCTTTACTCTGTGGGCCTTCAGTATCCATCATTACTCCAGAATTGTCACTTGTGGCTGGCCGCAGTGCAATTGGCCACAGGGCTTCCAATTTAGAAGCTCTCATACGTTATTCCAACATTGCTAGCCCTGTAGCCACTATTCCTGTAGCAGCTTGTCAACAAGTAAGCCTGATACAAATAAGCAGCATATAGCTAGTTCATTTTTCATTAGCTGCACTGATTGTACTGTGTTAATATTAGATTTTATTTGGATGCAACCATGGATGTATAAAGAGAACTATGAGAGTTGCTCAGCGGCGCATGAAGCCAAAATGGCTCGACTGCCGAGTGATAAAATACCCGGATCATCCAGCGATCTTCCGTGTCCATTGGGCCCATAGAGCAGGCGCCGTAGCGTTTCCTTTAACTCCTCCTCCCAGCCCTCGCTCCAGCCTCGGTCTGGGTCTCATTCACATGAACGGAGGAAGGGAAATAACTCTGGATTCAGCTGTTAGTGCATTTTACAACTTTTAGGACCGAATGATTTAAATAAGGGCTATTCAAGTAATCTGCTGAGTTAAAGACGTCTCTTTCCCAATATAAGTCTATGGGAAAAAGTCTTTTTTGGCCCAATGGCATCACGTGACGGACACGGAAGTTGTCGTACCGCCGTTTGGCCAATACGGAAAGCTGGCTTGAATGCAACAGCCAGCTTTGATGAGCAGTATGTAACACAAGTCCAAACACAACAGGGGTGATTTAGTGTCCATGTTCTCCTCACCTGATGGCTAAGTGGCTAACAGAGCTATCACCTTATCATTATCTTCCTTTACAGCTGTTTAAAGTCACGCATTGGCAGGCAACATCTGACTAACAGAATTAAGTTAGAGTTTGGCCCAAATGTTGAGTCTTATGGTTTGTGTCCCGTTGAGGCAGCACAGGTTTGCCATCTTGAGGCAGGATCCCAAACAGAGGAGCCTCCGTGTTGACTTCTCAGCTCCTACTTAGTCGTGGCAAAGTGTCAAACATGGACACAGCTTCACCTCTGCACCTGGTGTCTGAGGCACAACTCCAGCACGATCAAGCTGACCTAACAACACACTGATGGAACGGTGCAGTTCGGCTTTACATCTTGTGGAAATCTGGTGCTGAACCCTCCGAATGCATTGCTTAGCCCGTGTGTGTGTGTGTGTGTGTGTGTGTGTGTGTGTGTGTGTGAGAGACGTTAACACCTGTGGCAGGACGTGTGTGTGTGTGTGGTGTATGTCTGAATTAATGCATCATTCATCTCGCTGATAATTCTTGCTTTGTGTTAGATGGTATTGTACACTGCAAAAGGTGGAATCCTGGGGGCAAGACTTTCAATATGTGCATGTAGTGATATGTGTGTGTGTCAATCTGTGCGTGACAGTGTCTGTGTGTTTAAGCAGGGGAAAGAGAAAAATCAGTTCATATAAAACAAATAAGTTGGATTGAAAATGAACCGTGGCGGTCCTGAACTGTGAGCGTGCCGGTGACACTAACATGTGGCCAATGAAATGATGAGATCCCTGCTAATTCCTTCATACTGTATGTGTGTATACTGTATTAATGTATGTGAAGGCACACACAGTACTGTTAGCATATGAAAAGCTTGGAACGCCAATACTGGTGTTTTTCTTATGTAAATGTCAGTTAAAGGACTACATCTACAGCGATAGAAAAAACAGCTGGTTCAACTCAAAATGTACAGCGGTCAAACTCCAAACAAGGCAGTTTTGTTAGTTCCAGAAAAATAAACATGTCGGAGAGGCAAGGTGTTCACCCAGCGGCGACAATGTGTGTGTATGGTGTTCCTTTAGCTGGGGGAGTGTCATGGAGGGGGTTAAAGGGAGCGTAGGGGAGGCTGGGGGTGAAGTATGGATGGTGTGTGTCTGCGTGTGTGTGTGTGTGTGTGTGGTGGGGGGGCTATAGGATTCCATCCATGAAGCTGGTGTCCAGCCGCTGGATGAGCACCCGGATGAAGGACATCTCCTTGCGGGTGTTCTCAAAGATCACCCGGGGGTCGTCGGACTGGCAGCGCAGACAGTTGGGAGCCATGACCATGGCCAGGTTGTTCACATCCATCTTGGTGATGATCACGTTGGCAGGCTGGCCAAATACCTGAACACACACACAACGTACAGCGGAGGATTCTAAAGGTTGCCTCAAATCAGATTTCAGAGACATTTTATGGACATTTTCAGTGCTTTCTGGGGTAATGATTAAAGCTACTACTTCAGCCATTTGGATCTAAACCTGAGCTATCTGGTTAGCATTTATTTGGCACAGTATTCTAGTGTTGGAAAAAGCCCCCAAAAACCAAACAAACAAACCTGGTTTTGCACACATTCTGTGAATACTAGAGATGTGATCAGTGGCTAACATGGATTTGTCTCTTTCAGTTCATTAGCCTTCATAGCCAATATGTCCGTCGTGCCAATTTGGAGGGACCAGGTCTCAGTGATTTTTTTAAAGGTCTATGTCCCTAGTGTATGAAAATGTATGATAGCATTGCAGCAATGGTAGCTTTCTATGTGCTATCACTTCTTTTTTCATCCCTCCATCATTACAATTCTTCAATGTTTTTTCGACATTTTACACATAGATCCAGTATAAAAGAGGGTTACATACACACAATATCATGAAGTCATATATCGTCATAAAGCTTAGACTTTAATCTATCTATCGGTCACATATTCATGACACCGAGGTCAAGAGAATTTGACCGTTGACCTCTAATTGACCTCTAATTTCTCCAGGTTCTTTGGCCTCCTCCCAAAGTCCAAAGACATGCAGGTTCATTGTTGACTCTAAATGTCCCGTAGGTGGATGGATGGATGATATTAGTGTAGGGCTGTAACTTGTTACCTGTAGGAAGCGGATGAGGTAGCAGAGCACCAGTTTGTTGATGTGGGGCAGGCCCAACACCACATTGACAGCTGCCTCTGGGTTGTCATAGTGTGTGATACACTCCTCATAAAACTCATGAGGGATCAGTGGCTCCTCCAGCTCCCTGTACCAGAGCTTCAGTAGAGACGCTGGGGACACACAGACGGCATGAGGGCATGTTGAAAACCTCTTTAAGAATTCAGCCACAATCTGCTCAAGTTATTCACCAACTCTCAGTACATGACAGCAGTGTGGAACCAGAACCAGGTCCACAGAAGACCAGCAGTGATCTCAGTGTCCCCAACAGTGTGTGTGTGTGTGTGTGTCTGTGTTTACCTGGGATGTGCGGGTCTTCCAGTCCCGTGGGGATTTTCCATTGATCCACTTGCAGCTTGAGGGCATTGACTTCATCTATGTCCCCTGGTACCCTGGAGGTCAAAGGTCACAAGTTGGTTACACTTCAGCCCCTGATCTTTCCAGTCTCAGTCTGGTCTTCTCTGTATGTCTGTATACCCTGGTGTCTACATAGTTGTGTAAATTGTGATAATAACGCGTTAACACCACCAACTTCTTTAACGCATTAACGCAACTTATGATTTTTAAGTTCTAGTGGGCTCAGTTTTAAAGCTAGAGTGAAGATACTGGTATCATATGAAACTATAAAACCTAAAGACCACCATGTCGTACTAGCTTGTCACGAAAAAGGTTAAATAACGCTCCAAACTTACGCTAAATTTTGGCGAGGAAAAACTGTCATGGCCATTTTCAAAGGGGTCCCTTGACCTCTGACCTCCAGATATGTGAATGTAAATGGGTTCTATGGGTACCCATGAGTCTCCCCTTTACAGACATGCCCACTTTATGATAATCACATGCAGTTTGGGGCAAGTCATAGTCAAGTCAGCACACTGACACACTGACAGCTGTTGTTGTCTGTTGGGCTGCAGTTTGCCATGTTATGATTTGAGCATATTGTTTTATGCTAAATGCAGTACCTGTGAGGGT
>CAKAKR010058653.1:0-18971 GCA_916700685.1 Adelosebastes latens
TCCCCAAGCCGGAAAACACTGTGGGGTACTGCGCTTTAAAATCCTCCTGATGTGCCTGCACTGTGCAGACACGCTTTATCAGGGCAAGAGCTTTTAATGTAGGAAGACCCAGTAGTGGCTTGGACAGCCCAACAACAACATAAATGTCCTGTTCTGTTGTTTTACTTTCAAAGTTCAACTTGCCTTTGAAACTTCCCTTAACGTCCAGTTTGTGATTTCCTGGTCCATACAGCACTTTTCCTGGCGGCTGCAGTGTCCCGTGACTTTTGATGGAGTAGGTGCTTCTTGGGATTGCTGTAACAGTGGCTCCAGTATCCAGTTTAAAAACAGTATTTTCCCTGTTCAGCTGCAACAGTTCCATCCACTCCTCCTCCTCATCAGAGCACATTTCTCCCAAGAAAGCAAAATCCTCTTCATTGCTCCCTGTCTGTGCATCTGTGATGTCGTGGACGCCGCCGCTTGACCTGCATTTCTTTGCAAAGTGTCCTTTTTTATGACACTTCCTACACTCGGCATCATGAGCAGGGCAGTCTTTCCAGAAATGTTTTTTCATTTGTCCACACCTGCTGCATCCTGATGACGGTGTGTCAGTTTTTCCTTTCGCCGTCTTTGGTACCTTATTGTACTTTTTGTGTACAGCCTCAACATGTCCCGTCGTCTGCTCTGTCCCACGCAGCACAGGCTGTTGCTTTTTCACCGCTGCACTCTGCCTCACTCTCGTCATGGCCTTTCCCAATGTCAAATCAGCGTCTAGCTGTAAGCTTTCCGACAGCTTAGCATCTCTTATGCCGACAACAATTCAGTCCCTGATTAACTGGTCTCTCAGAGCTCCGAACTCACAGTGTTCAGCCAGTGTATGTACAGCCGTTATAAAAGATTCCACACTCTCACCCGGCTCTTGACTCCTCCGGTTGAAGCGTGCTCTTTCATAGATGACGTTCCGCTTGCTCACACAATGCGCCGTAAAAGCCTGCGTAACAGCATCGTATGACTTTTTCTGCTCCTCTGTGAGCGGCAGCACATTTAAGATATCTTCTGCGTCGTCTCCAGCAGCATACATAAAAGCATTCACTTGGAATTCCTGTGATTTTTTGTCCAATTCAGTTGCTATTCTGTAGCGTTCATAGCGCTTCATCCATCTCGGCCATTCGTTAGCATTGGTAAAGTCAAACTTGCCTGGCGGCGCTAACTGTTGCACCGTGGCGCTTCCGTCCACTCTCGGTGGCAACACCGCACCTCCGTCCATTTTCTGTCAGTTTTCAGGTTTAGTTTTTCTTCACTTCTTCTCTGCTTTTCCGTGTTTCTTCTGACACCATGTTATGTTACTGTGTGTGTGAGTGTGCAGATTAAGTAGACAGCGAGTCGGCTCAACGGTGTGGTAACGTAGTCCGTTTATTATCATGACCCGGAAGTGTTCACACATAGAAGGTCCGTGTAACATCCTCTACTGTAACCTCACTATAGTTCCACTTAACAGAACAGTATATAACAGATCACATGGTTAAGAGATCATATCTGCCTGTTTTACACTCTTTGGCCACCAGGTGGTTTCGTGTTCACATGAAGCCTTGAGAAATGAACCCTTTAACGAACCAATGTGCTGCAAAGCTTCAATGCTTCATGAAGCTTCAGCTCGCCATCACTAATGAAGAGCCTGATATCATTCCGATAGCATGCTCATTAGCAGATACGGTAAGCACAGCACGGTATGGAAGCACGACATAAACAAGTACAGAAAGGAATACATCGACAGTTACAACATAGAAGTCAAAGGAGAGCAAATAAGAAAGCACTTACTGTATGTCATGAACGCATAACAACACATGAACTAGCTCCCTCTACTCAGCCAACTCCTGAGCTTCTGTTTCCTCTGAAACAGTGCTTACTGGGGTATTAATTGAGTCAGCCAGCAGGGGGCGTATAATGACTGTCACTACATACTCATAGAAAGGTGGGAATTAAGCCATACAGTTATTATACCTAATAAACAGTAACAACTTCCATACAAACCATTTCTGAACTTTGCATTATCATAGTCCTATTACAGTCCAGGCCTTTCTAACAACTGAAATGTTATCATGGATTTTTTGCTCAATAATGCGAAAAATGTACTGCCTACTGCCACTTTAACTGCACTTATATATATATGAAGATTTCATTTGCAAAATCCATTCTTAAAATCAATAAACCAACACCACTTTTTTTTTTAAATATTCCTCGGACTGAAACCCCAAAAAGTCCTGAGGACACCGCTGCAGTTCCGCTCCGGTCTTGCTGGCGGCGCTGCAGTTCCGCTCCGGTCCTGCTGGCGGCGCTGCAGTTCCGCTCCGGTCCTGCTGGCGGCGCTGTCGCTTCTTTGACAGACGGTTGAAAACCTTCTCCGGAATTTCCTCTGGCTTTCAAAAAACTCGACCGCCAGCAGAGTGAAGAGAGAGTAACATCTGGAAGGTAAATCCACCTGAAAACGAACACTGACACAGTCACTACTCATTATGGTGTTACCTAACAGTGGTTAGTGTTCTAAACTGATACAACATGTTGTTGCGGAGTTAACTCTTAGTCACATGAGGTCTTAGCTTCTCTTACTAGAGAAGCTAACAGTGTTAGCAAGGCGGCGCCGGCTGACGGAAGGCCCGTTAGACGATGCTAACAAGCTAACTGGATGCTAACAAGCTAACTGGATGATTTAAACACCTTTGATTCAGATCGACCGTCCGGCAATAACCAAGATAACATAACATACTATATCAATGAGGCTTTGAAGAGGAAGGAGGCACGTCTCTGAGCTAGCTCACATTGGTAACTTACAGGAATAAATAAACCACATAGTGTTAAATATGAACCAGCTAACAACAACTGTCTGTAATAAGCTCCACATTGAGCTACGAGAAGCACTGAGTGGTCAATTTATTAGGTACACGTGGCTAAAACTAGTAGTTTAATCCAACAGTCCTGCAATAGATCACCCGCTCATGAAGGTTCTGTTGTTCAGTTTGTGTTGATCCAGTGTTAGAGAGGTGGTGATTAAACGTTATGATGATTTTGGATGTAGTCATTTCTGGTACTGTTGAATTGTACAGCGTTACACTAAGAGTTGTGTCTAATATTTACTCTGATTGATACCAACAGGGTGGACAAAATATCTAAAACACCAGTAAATTTCTATGTAATTCAACATCTATAGAACTGAAACTGATTGACAGAAAAATGTATAGGCATTTATTTTGATAATTAACCTGTTAGTTATTTTTATAGCAAAAAAAGCCAAACACTCTGAAATTCTCTCTGAAAACTTCTTCTAACTCTTGTCTTTACCTTTTTGTGATTAGTAAACTGATAACTTTAGTTTTAGGACTGTTCGTCAGACAAAACAAGGAATTTAGGAATTATATTAGACAAAATATAATCTGGAATTGTGGATTTCTTTTCTTGGTATGTTATATAACCTACTGAACCATCTAAGATGCTATTGTTAAATGAACTGTGAGTGTCTACTGAATCAAAAAATGTACATTATATGACCAAAAATATGTGGACATTACATCATGTGCCCATGGATTTGAGTTGAGATGTTCAACAATCAAACATCTCATCCCAAATCCATGGGCAGTCATCTGCTGCTTCCAGCCTCCAGTCTTCTGTGAAGGCTTTCCTCCAGATTGTGGAACCTGGCTGCAGGGGTGTGCACCCATTCAGACACTACAGGATTAGTGAGGTCCAACACTGATGTTGGGTTTCAAGGCCTGGCTTGAAGTCTGCTTTCCTGTTCGTCACAAACATGTTGGGTGGGGTTGAGGTCAGGGGTCTGCAGACCAGTCCAGTTCTTCTTCACCAAACTGGGAAAACCATTTCTGTATGGATCTGGCTTTGCACACGGAGGCATTGACATGTCGAAACAGGAAAGTGTCCTCCCCAAACTTGTTTCCACAAAGTTGGAATCACACTTTTGTCTAAAATATAATATGCTCTATGATTTTCCTATTCCCGTACCTGGAACTAGGGGTTAGATTGTATCTCCGGGGTCGAGTATTTGACACAAATGAGATTTTGGATGTAGTTTATCATTGTAGGAAAGGGCCAGTAATCACATTCAAATGATTGTCTTCTGATACAAAGGTGTTGCCTCAAAAACATTTTTGTTGTTTTGTTTTTTTAACTGATCAGATGTTAGTTCAAACTTGTTAAACCGGCTTATCACACCCTATATGTACCCGCTGCTTGTGATGAACATTTTATATCTCGTTTTGTGAGCAAACAAAAGCTGTGATCTACGATCTGTCATCTGCGGTGTGGTCTCTTTTTGTTATTCCTGCAGGTTGAGGGCCATGGCTCGTGGGCAGCAGAAGATTCAGTCTCAGCAAAAGAATGCCAAGAAGGCAGCAGATAAGAAGAAAGGTCAGGCCGCTGACCAGAAGACTGCAGCGAAGGCCGCACTGGTCCACACCTGCCCCGTCTGCCGGGTGAGTACAATACCTGCAGCTGACTGCTGATCAGATTTAGCTATAGCTTGGAGTTTGTTTCCACAGAAGAATCTATTAGAGATCTGGTTTACTTTCTCTCTAGAAAATGCGTGATACTACTTACTGTATTCTCCAAGGCCTCAATGATGTGACAGTTATTTATTTCATCAGGTGTTTAATGGGATTGTTTTGTATTTTAATTAAATACTACATCACGGTGTGCCACAGTTGGAAAACATCAAAATTAGCCTATGTTGAGACATTAAGTACATTTTGTCAAGCAGTTTGAGATATGCTAAAATTATCACAATATATATATATTTTTAAGGCTTACCTATTGATCTTAACGTGGCTGTAGTTTGAAATCCAGAGCAACGTCACAGTAGGCTTGGGCGATATAACAAGATTATCGCTTGACACGATATTGATTGGCCACGATAATGGTCCTCACGTGTCCACGATAACAAAACGATATTCAATTATGTTGAATACGGGGATTCCGCCAGTATATTGCAAGCCTGCCGGGCCCCTGAGATGACTCCCCACCGGGGCAAAGCATCCGGGAGTTATGCATTTTTAAGATGTTTTTAAACTAAAATGTGTTATGTGTTAAGTAGCGAACTCCTTTAAGGAATAACTCAGTGCGTAGGTTGTGTGATTAACTTTAGGGAGTGTCAGTTTTTGCGGTCAAGGGAGAAACAGACAGACAGACAGACAGACAGACAGACAGAGAGCGAGCGAGGGAGTGTGTGTGTGTGACGGAGTGACAGAGGCGGTTCTAAAACGGTGATGATGCCCATGTGTTATTGATAACATTGCCTGTGAAGGTTTTATTGAAGTGGTTGGTTAGTTTACACACCTTGGTTATTTCTATTTTCCTGTGAAGAGAAAAGGGAACGTGTCATTTTAGTTACTGAGTTAAAGGTGACTTAGTTGAATTTGTTTTGTGTTTCAAGTATTATACTGGTGTTGATATGGTATTTGTTTATTACTGTGAATGAAAGCCAGAAGGTTAGTTTGGAACATAAACCAAACATTTTGAGAGTAAAGATAAAAAAAAGAAAAGACATAAGCATTTAAGAAAATAAATATATATATTTTGTTATTCCGTTAACGTTGTTTCCCTGAGCATTTTATTATCATAAGGTTTACATCCTAATACTGTTCAATACTGGGGAATACAAGTGTAACTCATAGTATATGAGTGTAGTAGTTCCACAGTGGAGGCACCGCGTGTAAATTGGTTATTTACTCCAGGTTGTAACTGCATACATTCTGTGGTTATTATTGACAATCATTATCTTGTGTTTACATCCTTGCTTATGGTTATGCTCAAGCCTGTACTGATAACATCTACTGGTAATGGAAGATTTTAGCCAGCTCACCATCAACCGCCAAGAACTCCGGATCCTGTTTAAAATTGAAATGATAGCCCGGTCTCATATCAAGCTCATTCTAGATACTGCTGTTTAAAGCATATTATAGTCAAGAGAGGGTTACATAAGTATCCGATAAAACAAAACTACAAAAAAAATTGTTCGGTTACTGTATTAAAGCTTTTTATTTTATGTCACAAATGAGACTAAAATTGGCAACCGTATTATCAGTTTCGGCAATCAAAAGCTGAGGCCTGGTTGCCAGCTTGGCAACTACTTTTAAAAGATAGTGTTGAGCCCTGTAAACCATAATTAACCGTCTGGTTTCTTTAGGATTCTGTCCTAAGGAGAATACTCTTACAATTGTAACTTGAGCATCATTAGTATTATTGAATATATACTGTGATAATTATTATCGATCAATATAAAAAAAAAAATATTGTGATAACATTTTTGGCCATATCGTCCAGCCCAATCTCATCAGAGATTAGGGTTTCCTTGGTCTTGGTCTTGCTCCTCCTCGTTCTCCTGTTTCACTCCTCTTGCTATCTTTCTCTCTCCTGTTGGCATCCATTGCTCCAAAACAGAAGAACTCGCCTGTGGCCCTTTTATTCCTTAAGCTCTGATTGCTAATTGAAAAGTTGTGCAACATGTTTGTCCAGGAGTGTGAGGAGTCCAAGTGGATAGTGGGACATTTAAATTAAACATGTTGAATGGAATGGCCATGTGAAGACATGAGATTTTATGAAAATAATAATTTCCTGAAAATTGGGCCAAATGTAGAGAATTGTATGTAGTGTTTTGAAAAAAAGTGGTTTAGAACCGCAATCTGAGTGTAAAGCAGGACATGTGCTTGTATTTTAGCAGAATTGTTTCAGGGGGTTGGTACATGAGTTACAGGTTGTGGTCATTGTGTCTCAAGTACCAGTGTTAGTGTGTAAACAATTGAGGAAAAATGGTATCATTAGATTAGCCATTTCAGGTCTAATGTGTTCCCACACTGAAACCATGATTCTCTTTTGTTTTTTCAGACACAGATGCCTGACCCTAAGACCTTCAAGCAGCACTTTGAGAGCAAACACCCCAAGTCCCCCATGCCTGCTGAACTGGTGGACGTTCAGGCATGAAGAACTGCTGACTGGACCTGAACCCGGTAAGACCGAGTAACGTTTTCTCTTAGACAGTTGGTTTTATGAAACCTCTCAAATACCACTTTCATACCAACTACCTCCTTCTGTCAATTCAAACCAAGCCAGTCAACCCGGGTTGAACCCTGGTCAGGATAATTCAGATACGACCTGGGTCACACCCAGGAGCAATGCATACCAATTAGCTTAGGCGTTAGAAATGGGCGGGGGGGTTACACCTCGGGAGGATTACAGAGAGAGGAGATGATAGTGGCATCATCAATTTAAGCAAAAACATAAAATGTAACAGAATGATGCATGTTTTTGGGATACAGTGTAAATATACACTGTGTGCACAATTATTAGGCAAGTTGTATTTTTGAGGATTCATTTTATTATTGAACAACTACAGTGCTCTCGGTCAATCCAAAATGTTAATAAACCTCAAACCTGAATATTTAAGAAAGTAAAAGTGAGGTTTTGGCTTTCTTAGGAGAATATCTGTGTGCACAATTATTGGGCAACTATTAGTGTGCACAATTATTATGCAACTAAATGAAAAACGAAGATTTTCCCATCTCACTTGTTTATTTTCATCTGTTAAAGTGAGAATAATAAACAAACAACTCAAAATTTACAAATAAACATTTCTGACATTTCAAAAAAAAAATCAGTGACCAATATAGCCACCCTTCTTTTCAATAACAGTCATAAACCTTCCATTCATGGAGTCTGTCAGTTTCTTGATCTGTTGACGATCAACTTTTTGTGCAGCAGCAACCACAGCCTCCCAGACACTGTTCAGAGAGGTGTACTGTTTTCCTTCACCGTAAATCTCCCGTTTAAGAAGGGCCCACAAGTTCTCAATAGGGTTTAGGTCAGGTGAGGAAGGGGGCCATGTCATTATTCTTTCATCTTTAAGGCCTTTACTGGCTAGCCATGCAGTGGAGTACTTCGATGCATGCGATGGAGCATTGTCCTGCATAAAAATCAAGGTCTTCTTGAAAGATGCAGACTTTTCCTGTACCACTGCTTGAAGAAAGTGTCTTCTAAAAACTGGCAGTAGGTTTGGGAGTTGATTTTGAGTCCATCTTCAACCCGAAAAGGTCCAACTAGCTTATCTTTAATAATACAAGCCCATACCAGTACCTCACCTCCACCTTGCTGGCGTCTGAGTCGAAGTGGAGCTCTGTGCCCGTTACTGATCCAGCCACGGGCCCATCCATCTGGTCCGTCAAGAGTCACTCTCATCTCATCAGTCCATACAACCTTTGAAAAATCTGTCTTCAGATATTTCTTGACCCAGTCTTGACGTTTCAACTTATGTGTCTTGTTCAGTGGTCGGGTTTCAGCCTTCCTTACCTTGGCCATATCTCTGAGCACTGAACACCTTGTACTTCTGGGCACTCCAGGTAGGTTGCAGGTCTGGAATATGACAGCACTGGAGGATAATGGGTTCCTTGTAGCTTCACGTTTGATTCTTCTCAAATCTTTGGCAGTTAATTTGCGTCTTTTTTCTCAACACGTTTCTTGCGACCCTGTTGACTATTTGCAACAAAACGTTTGATGGTTCTGTGATCACGCCCCAATATCTTAGCAATTTCAAGAGTGCTGCATCCCTCTGAAAGACTTTTTACAATTTTTGACTTTTCAGAGTCAGTTAAATCTCTTTTTTGGCCCATTTTGCCTGAGGAAAAGAAGCGTCCTAATAATTATGCACACCTTGATATAGGGTGTTGATCTCCTTAGGCCACACCCTCCCTCATTACACAAATACACATCACCTGATATGCTTAAATCCAATAAGCATTCAAGTTTATACAGCTTGGAGTTGGAAAATATGCATAAAAATGATGATAGGGTCAAAATACTCACTTGCCTAATAATTGTGCACACAGTGTAGTACACACAGGATTTTTAGCTCTATAAAATGTTTAACTGTGTTGTATATATGGAGCTGTAATGTATGCAGAAACATACAGACAACATACAGATTTACAGTATCTATTCATCAACATGAACCTTTTTCCTCTGTGTATCTACAGTACCCATTTATCATATATTAGACTACATTGTGCCACCTAATATGATAACATAGGCTACATTTACTAAAGGATTAGACACTTCTGAAGACTGAAATGTATATTTCACTCACTCCACCATCCCAGCAAAGATTTGCTTCATATAGTAGACCTACTAAAGTTGTTCAGTTGGACGTGTGGCAACTGTTGGATAATGTAACAGTTTGTCCAAACATATTAAAATGAGTTTATATTTCATTTAGTTTGCTAAGTACTTGATAATGTAATGAACCCAGGCTGGGTTTGTTACTTTGCAACAGAGAGAACAGGCGACAGATGGCTCTTTTTGCAGGTTTATTTTGAAAGATAAAAGTTAAAAAAGGTAACGTTACAAATAGAAGATGTGTAAACATGCTTTAAAAACAGACGCTTAAAATAATAAGTTATATCAGAAACGGCTTTTTAATTTCACCAAACCTCAGTCAGCTTTCTATGTTATGAAGAATACTAAGCATTTTAAAAAGAAAACTTTATTGAGGATTTTTGCTAACTCACTTGGTCAACTTTAATTAGAAATGCACTGATTGCAATTTTGGCTGATTCAGAATTTTTTTTTAAAGTCTGACCTGCCAATTCAGATTTTTGCCGGTTTCAATTTCTATCCAATAACTATAATTGACCCTTCGCTAAGCCCCGCCTCCCACTGCGACTCCCTCAAACTGTCAGATCTGCCATGGAGCCCACACGGTCACCAACTGCACACAAATTTTTGGAAAAATGAAAAATCGATTTCAGAGAAAAGCAGACAGAAGCATCTACAATATGCGTTTGGAGGATATATCAGGATGTTAAACTGATTCAGCATCTAAAATAGGTTAAAAGATAAAGATAGAAGCTAAAGCCTGCAGATCACAGTGAACCACCGTCACCTGGCGATCGAGACAGAAGACCGTGAAATTAATAAGAACAACTCTGTTCCTGTAAAGCCGGGTAGGTCTTTATTCACTGTTACAATATTTAAAAAGCAAAAGCAGTATGTGTATACATTCAGTAGCTTGCGTAGCATAGGGCTAACCTACCCTGCTAATGTTAGCTCCACAGGTTTTTACGTAGAAACGTATATCTCCTTCCAACCTCTCCGGGTAACGAGTAGCACTATTACACAACGTTTAATCATGACTAGCTCCAAATCCACAAAACCAGCCTGAAAATGAAGAAAATCTGAACCGATTGCATGAGAATCTATGGGGCAGAGCCGTATAATAGTCGGACCCTGGTCAGAGCTGGCCCATGCTACGCTATGATTGGTCAGTCTGTGTTCGAGGGGCGGGGCTTAGGGAAGGTTCAATTGACAGAAAGGCTCCAGACTAACTTTTTTCATCACCGTTCCGAAAAGTAATTTCAACCGTCCTGAATTCAGTGTAAACTGTCAAAAATTCTAAATGTTCTCCATTAGTGTTGTCACCAGGGTCTAAAATTAACTTTTTTCACTGCCTGCCACTATAGTAGGCAAGTTTTTTTTTGTCTGCCACTCAGAAATTTCATCTGCCGCTTTTGAAATCGATGCGCTAAATGAAGGAATAACATTTATGATCTGGTGTCATTCAATGTTCAATATATTTTACATAAACATTATATGCATGGTAAGTTCCAGTGTTCGAATTACACTGTAGCTTCAGGTAGAGCCCCATTTTTCATGGGAGAGAGGGTACTGTACACAGTACTGTTCTGTACTTTGCTATTGTCAGCTATAGTGGTTATTTGGATAAAACACAATTTAAATTAAAGCTGCAAGCAGTGATGAACAGGCCCTTGCACCTTCCCACACGTCGGGGGTACTGGCGGGACACCATTCGAAACACCCGTGCATTTCAGTGACCATCGTGTGTGACTGCACGCACAAGTTAGACGTTATTTCCTGCGTGGATTGAGTGGCACAGGAAATGACGTATTGCAAATTTTTCACCACTTCCTGTGTCCACTATGTGGCGCTAGAGAACACACAGTAAACATGCATTATGTTGCCCTATATCAAGTATAGATCACACAATGTAAAGTTCATGTGAATCAGATGATGTTTGTCACATAACGCTGACTTCCTGTTGCCAGTAGGTGGCGCTATGACTATAAGTCAATATTGTCATGTAGATGTCCTCAGGCATGGACTGCTATGAAGTTGGTCAAATTTGGGGCAGATTTGACCAAGTACAGTCGAGTTACAACAGTTTGACCTTTAATGGCGAATCATGTAAATTCTCCACCACGGAACGTCGTTTCATAAAAACTCACGATTTGAACAACTTTTCATCACAAAGGTCTTTAGATTGTACCGACCAAATTTGAAGTCGATCGGGTTAAAGTACAGAGCCTGAGAATGGCCAAAAATACATGGAAAAAAACACACACAAAATTAAAAATGGCCGACTTCCTGTTGGGTTCAGAGCATGGCCCTAAGTGACTATTTTTAAAGTCTACATGTGATACATGTGCCTACCAAATTTTGTACATCTCGATGAAATGTACTGAGAGGGCTGCTTCGTTGAAAGTTTGGAGACAGCGCTATTTAGCCCCTTCGCCACACCCAAGCACAAAAACCATATCCGTTAACACATTTTCAAATCTGATTAATTTGTGAGGCAGGGTTCATCAATGTGCAAAACATGACATTTCCTGTTACCACTAGGTGGCGCTATGACTTAGAGACAAAATTTGCATGTTAATGACGTCGTGGAGGGACTTTTGTCAGGCATGAGAAATTTGGAGCAGATTGGTTAATGTACGCTGATGTTACAACAACTTCCTTTCTTTTGGCGAAAGGTGCTTTTTCACTGCCACGCCCCGGCAACATAGTTCCATAAAAACGGAAGCAACTTTTCATCACAAAGGTCTTAAGACTGTACTAACCAAATCTGAAGTTGATCAGGTTAAATCTCTAGGAGTTCGTTAAAATACAGCGCCTGAAAATGGTAAAAAAAAAGCGACCTAAAATTCGAAATGTCCGACTTCCTGTTGGGTTTACGGTATACCTCCAAATGGCTTTTTTTTTTTAACGTCTCAACATGTTACATATACCTACCAAATTCCATACATCTAGATGAAACTTGTCGCCGGGGCAACTCAATATGGGGCGTTATCCAGCCAATTAACTACACCAGGGCACGAAACCCACATCAGATATCTATTTCACGCACGTCTGACATGTGTGCCAAATTTAAAAAAAGTTGACTAGCCCAAGCAGCTCGTTTTTGCGCTCAAAGAGGCAATAGAATAATAATAATCCTTGGAAGAACAATAGGTCCTCGGACCATCACGGTCGGTACTCGGGCCCTAATAATAAACATAGCGAATTCAATAGGGCCTCGCCGACCCCTGGTCACTGCTCGGGCCCTAATGATTATGATTATTTAAATTTAAAAACCCAGATTTGTTGTTCACAGTGTCACATTATCAGGGGAAAATAGGGTGCATCCCCTCTGGTTTATTACCGCCACGCTGTTGAGCATTTTTGTTTCTCACCGTCATGGCTCCAGTCCCAAACAAACTGAAACATGACACAGCGTGCGTATGCGTCATTGTGCATGTGTAACTGTTGGAAAGAATCAATAAGAGGATCCGATAGTCACTGAGATATGAGATGCCAAGGAATCTGACAACTAGGAACCAGTTCTCTATTCCCATCACTAGTATTTTCCCTGCCTGCCAAAGTGGCGGATGGCCTGACGATTTTACCCGACCCTGGTTGTCACGATACTGGAAATTCTAACTTTGACACAATACCTTGAAAAATATCAATATTCCATACCATGGGGAAAAATGTACACAACATTGAGGGCATAAAATTTTATTTTTATTAAAAGATAAATAGCGTTGTGTGTGTGAAGAGAGAGCAGAAAAGCGCAGCTGGTACTCGTGTACTGATACTGCAAAAAAAAAAAAAGAGTATTGAAACTGTTTCAAATATTCAGTATAGATATGTATCGATACTTCAATATTTTTGACAACACTATTATCCATTTACATTGTTATTGTCATCTATAGTGGCTATTTGCATAAAAACACATTCAAATGAGGAAATAAATAAATTTAAATATTTGCTTTGTTTCAGAATAATCTTGGCATTAGTAGTTTTAATTATATATTATGACGCTTCATAATGCAAGTCAATGCAACCTCCGTTAACATTAGCTGATTAGCTCCGTGCCGTCGGCAGATGAGCCGGTCAGTGTGATTACACTGAGCAGCATGCATGGGAATGAACAAGTGTATGATTAAGTTGGTTGTTCCAAATGTTTTAAGGTTATTCCTCCACGGCTTATTTTGGACTTCGGCACTGACGACATGTTTCATGATTCAGCTTTGTTTCATCTATCGTGCAGCTTTCGTGGCAAGAGCGCCACCATGTTGCAGTACTCTAGTCTGTGACGTCACAAGGCCTCTCCCCCATCAGAGAGGGGAGAGGACGGGAGATGGGGAGACAGAGACAGGTGATCAGAGAGGGGAGAGGACGGGAGATGGGGAGACAGAAACAGGTGATCAGAGAAGGGAGAGGACGGGAGATGGGGAGACAGTCAGCTGCAGCTGGACTCAGTGCCTGTCTGAGGGCTCTTTCAGTGTCACTAGCCAGCGCTGCAGTGAGTTACTGATCTCTGGTTCAACAGCAGTTTATGAAATAGACTGATTTGTCCGTAGTTTTAACATTGTAAAAATCAGCTTTACTTCCAGGATAGGGATGTTAATAATTAACCGCTAACCGACATTAAGAATTTAAAAAGCTGAGCAAAACTCAGAGATGCGTCTTGTCACTTGAAGGAGAAAAGCTGGTCCACCTTAACAGTCCACCTTAAGAGACTATGAGCTGGCGTTGCCAGATGTTTCCTTGGCTTCCGTCTTTCACGGTCTCTACCGAACGATGAAACAAAGCTTTTTTTCTCTTAAATGCTGACATTTGTCATGTTTGTTATATAATTGTTCATTAGAGTGGAAATCTATTTAGTAACCCAGCTTAACTTGGTTGAGTTTTTCATTTCCACTAATACTAACAAACAACAAAAACTGTCGCTTCCAGATACACAATGACCACGGACTAAACATTGAATCACTGCGCCTGAAGGATGTTGATGACGAGCACTGGGAACCGCCAGTATTCATGGACAACATGTCGGAATGGAGGGCTGTGCTGTGTACGTACATGTGAGTTTGTGAAAGAAAAAACAATAACGATGGGGCAGAAGTACACCAGCACCCCACTTTTATATTTATTATGTACAACTACGAGGGGACCTGCAAGATTGCCTGCTAACACTGAATAATAGTATCTTGTGACTAATTACTGGGAGATGTGATGAGTCTGAAGAAACTACAATGGGAAGTGAAAAAAACAGCAAATATTTTTGAATATGTGGTTAGCTAGGAAGAGATTGCACATTTAACACCCCAACTATATATTTAATCACTCGTCTACAATGGACGTGGCACCGCTGTCGAGTTTAAACCTTGTAACTTCAAACATTTTCTCCTGAGTAGAGGGTATTCACCTGACGCCTCAGCCATCCGTGCATACCCTCCATGGAAGATAAAAAAAATTAAGTTTTCATGACCATTGGCCTCCTCTTCAAAATACTAAAATCCCATTGTATATTTTTGTTGCTGGTAAAATGTAGAGTATTAGTTCCTCAAACTATTTGCGGAGAATCCTGGTTTTTGCCCAACAACACTCGACAGCTCTGCCTCCTCTGTGCTGCTGCTCCACAGGTGTTCACACTCAGTAACACCTTACAACAGTACCTCACGTTAAAACCACACAGTAAATCTCATAGTATGTTGTTTTTTTTTCCTCCCAAATTCTTCTCCTTCTGCTCATTTTTAATGTGGTCCTCCTTGGGCATGTTTCCAAACATAATCTTGGCAATAACACCATCTTTGTCCCACTTCAGTTAAACCAGGACAAGATTTGCTCTGTGCTCATTTATGCTTTCAGCTGTTGGCAGTTTGGTTATTTGATTGAAGAAACCGTAAATGATTGACAGTTAAAGACATGATTAATCCCGGTTCCTTTTTGGTTCTTCATATACTCACTAACGGGCAAATACGTCACTAATTTTCCTCACTGTATTTTTTTTTTTTTACCCTTTTCAATAAATTGAACAATGTATTTAATGTGACTGGTCTTCTCAGCTCATTCTGTGTACATGACAAGATGAAAGATGTGATTATTAATTACATGACCGGGTACTATACAGCTGTGGTGTAGGCTGATGCAGAGTATTGAGTATCCACAATAGGGCTGCAACTAATTATTTTCATGATCAATCAATTCAAAAAATATTAAAGCAAAAGTGCTGATTTGGAATCAGTGAACTTTGAATTTGATTAAGAAAATTGATTCAGTCACTGATCCTAAATCAGAACTCAAACACATAATCACAAACCTGTTAAATTAGATTTCTGGTGCCTTTTTCATCCAGAGTTCATGTCTGGGGGGGAAAAAGAAATCATCCATGTACATTTTGGTTTGTTTGTTTGTTTGTCTCATAGACACCCACAGGTCTTAACCACCATGTTACGGTGCTTTTTGAGGATGACGTTGTTGTTGTCGTCGTAGAAGAGGACTGAGATGGGGCTGAGCTTGGTGGGGGCGCAACATGCCTTTGGAACCTCGTCGGGCTTCAGGAGGTGGACCTGCAGAGTGAAATACAGTTCATATTTACAATTCAGATATTTGACTGGTTTTATATACACTGCTCAAAATAATTAAAGAAAGACTTAAATCACACATTTAAGTGTGTCAATTTTGTTCTCAATTTGTTGAGAACAAAATGGCGTAACAACAGTCAATGGAAACCAAAATCATCAACCAAATATTTCATTGGAAATAGTATGCAATTCACGTTTTGGTTTCACACTATGGTTTCAGGCCTACTAATAGTGTTTTAGCGTACTAAATAGCATGTTGGTATAGAATTCCAGAGGCAGTCACCGAAAAGGGGGTTTACTTCACGTCGAGTATTCCAGTATGTGGTTAGTATTTATATATGTTTGGTTCACTATTCTAAAGGAAAATATCCATGGTGGGATGTGTGTCATTGTTGTACTAACCACTTGCTGGATGAGGGCGTGGTTAGTGGCGTTCATGCAGGAGCCCAGAGGATAAAAACACTCTCCATCACAGTAGTAAGCTGAATATCCAGTGGGGGCCAAAACCCAGTCCTGAGCAGAACCACAGAAATAAAGTTACAGGCAGGAAAATCATCAAAACTTATCTAATCTATTAAAAAATATCACTACTATATAATTTGACATAAAATAATATTGTAACAACCAATAAGACATGGGCCTGTATTTATTAAACTGCTCAGAGTAAATGCGACAATGGCTCCTTCACCTTTCCTACTTGAATATAAGTGATTTATTAAATGTATTACCGCTTATATATGCTTCAGTTGGAAAAAATATAAATACCTCAACATTGTACTTAAGTACAGTACCACTGCTATTTATATATTGTAAACATTACATTGTTGTTAATTTAATATGTGAATTGGAGATATTAGAGATTTCAAACAATTACAATGGACACATTTTAAAAACTAAAATTACATCACATTGATTTAGCAAAACTGAAACATCACTGACTAATGTGAGGATTTATTTTTAAAGAATGCCTGGTGGGGCAGGTGTCAGTGAAAGTTCTCTTAAATGTTGGAGAAAGCTGCTTAATAAATTAATCTTATTCTTCACACTCAGCAAATAACTTCTTCACTCCTCAGTTGTCTCTATAAAGCAGTGTAATTCTTAGTTTAAGAACAACTTATTACACTTTGGTGCTATACTATGACCTTTTTAACCTCCATACTATACTACGACCTTTTTAACCTCCATACTATACTACGACCTTTTTAACCTCCATACTATACTGCGACCTTTTTAACCTCCATACTATACTACGACCTTTTTAACCTCCATACTATACTGCGACCTTTTTAACCGCCATACTATACTACGACCTTTTTAACCTCCATACTATACTGCGACCTTTTTAACCGCCATACTATACTACGACCTTTTTAACCTCCATACTATACTGCGACCTTTTTAACCGCCATACTATACTACGACCTTTTTAACCGCCATACTATACTACGACCTTTTTAACCGCCATACTATACTACGACCTTTTTAACCGACATACTATACTATGACATTTTTTTTAATGACATACTATATACTATGACCCTTTTTTAACGCCATACTATACTATGACCTTTTTTTAACGACGTACTATACTGTCACTTTTTTTTAACCACATAGTATACTATGACCTTTTTTTAATGCAATACTATACTATGACCTTTTTATAACGCCATAAAATACTGGGACCTTTTTTTAACGACATATACTATGACCTTTTCTTGACGCCATAATATTATGACCTTTTTAACGGCATACTATACTATTACCTTTTTTTTAAGGCATACTATACTTTTACCTTTTTTTAACAACATTCTAAACTTTTACCTTTTTTAACGCCATATTATACTATGACCCATTTTTTAGCGCCATATTATACAATCACCTTTTTTAACACCATATTATACAATCACCTTTTTTAACGACATAATATATTATAACCTTTTTTAAATGCCAAACTATACTGTGACCCTTTTTTTATCGCCATACTATACTATTACCTTTTTCTCAATATACAATGCTATACCTTTCTTCAACATACTGTGACATTTTTGGGACAAACTATACTATGACTTTTTTCGACATACTACACTTTTTGTGGCATACTGTACTATGACTTTTTCAACATACTATATTATACCTTTTTTCAACATACCATGATTTTTTTGTCATTTTTTTCGACATACTATACTATGAATTTTGCAACATACTATACTATGACTTTTTTTCCGACGTAGTATACCATGAGTTTTTTATGACATACAATACTATGACATTTTCAAAATACTAAACCATATTTTTCAAAATACTATGATTTTTTATGACATACTACACTGACTTTTTTATGACTTAATATACTATGCCTTTTTTGACATACTATACTTTTTTGACTTTTTTTCAACATACTATTCCATGATTTTTTGGAATTTAATGGAATACTATAGTATTTATACATATATACATATATTATAATTATATAGTATAGCATTTCGACATATTACACTGCTTTTTTTTAGATAGTATAATATGATTTTTTCCGACATTTTTATGCCATACTATGAGTTTTTTCAACATATTTTTTTTTCAAAATACTATACTATCACTTGTTTCGTCATAATATTTTATGACATACTATACTATGAGTTTTTTTCAAAATACTATATTCTGACTTTTTTATGCCATAAAGCCGTGGACACACAGCACGCATGAGGCTCGCGTGAGTCTCGCTTCGCGTGTTGTTTTTTATTTCGGCGTCCATGTTAACAGGTTAGAGTGGACACACTGCCCGCATGAGACGCCGTCTATTTTATAGAATAGAAGGCTCGCCTATTTTTACACGCGAGCCTCTCGCGTCTCAGCTGCGTGTCCCAATGCAACAGACAGTGAAGGTGATCTATTGACAGTATATGGACATCATATCAGCTACATAATACAGTTCACATGTCTAGATATCTGTAGAATATGTCACAGACAGTGAAAGGGATCTAGTGACTGTATATTAACATCATACCAGCAAGACTTTACCGCAGTTTACATGTCTAGACATCTGTAGAATATGTCACAGACAGTGAAAGTGATCTAGTGACTGTATATTAACTTCATACCAGCAAGACTTTACTACAGTTTCGAGGTTTATCTGTAGAATATGTTACGGAGATGAAAAAAAAGTAAAGTTAAGTAAACTTGTTTTTAAATCAACACTTCCTGCTTTCATTTCAAAATAAAAGCCCTCAGGCGTTTTTTCTATAGACAGAATCCCTTCATTTGTTAACACGAGGCTTTTATTCTGAAATATGAGCA
>CAKAKR010058654.1:6301-54882 GCA_916700685.1 Adelosebastes latens
GCTGCAGCTCCTCCAGACCAACAGAGGTTTCCCGTGTCTTGTGAAGTGACGGGGCTCTTCAGAGAGAAACGTTACCGTCTCGTTACCGACCGGGTGCCGGTGTCTCCCTGCTCTCTCCGGCTGCGGGCGGCAGGAAAAGCAAACACTAGGATCAGCAGTGGAGAGACCTTTGTCTGGTCAGCTAACATTACTGCCAAGCAGGTGAAATATAGAGTGATATTGTGGTTTTAGCTGACGTGTGTCGCCTCACTGTTTTGAGCGATGCTCGTTCAGGTATATTTAGAGCGAGCAAGCGCGAGCCCGACGCTGACTTTCGTTGATTTCACGGCCACAGGTGTCGCTGTTAACAAGCATTTCTGAAAGTTACAAATAGTCCCTTTAACGGAGGTGCCATTGAGTTATTATTATGAGGCGTTCAAGGGCGAAGGTAAATTACAACATTATCTTGATGTGCTCAAATGAAATCTCTTAAAGTAAAAAAATACTTATAAAAATACAAAAAACAAGTTTTTGGTTTAACTTCCTAAAACTAGCTCTACGCAGCTTGCTTTTAATCAAAGCAAATATTTAAATAATCATAATCATTTGAATTGTGTGTTTTTATGCAAATAACCACTATAGATGACAATAACGAAGTACAGTACAGCACTGTGTACAGTACCATCCCACCCCCGAAAAATAGGGCTCTCCCGGAAGCCACGGTGTAATTCGAACACTGTAATTTACCATGCATATAATGTTTTTTATGTAAAATATATCGAACATTGAATGACAACAGATCTAAAATGTAATTCCCTCATTTAGCGTAAAGATTTCAAAATTGGCAGATAAAATTTCTGAGTGGCAGACAAAAACAAATATTTGCCTGCCACAGTGGCTGGCAGTGAAAAAAGTTTCAGACCCTGATTGTGGGACAAACCCTCTCTGAAAGAATTTGTGATTTTAGTACACATGCTGGCTTCTGCAATTATATTTCATTTTGTCATGAATTAATGTATAGTGTGTATTGTTGGTGCAGTGTAACTGTTTGCCAGGGCATTAAATTGAGCAAACAAGTTGTTTTCCTCACTGAGGACGTTGTCCCCCACGGTGCGTCAGACTAAACAACTGATGCATTAGATCATTCAGCACATCGTGCCAATGTAAGCAAGCATGGTTATAATAACTCTTGTTTAAAATCTCCAGAGCAGCTATAAATCTTCAACAACAACAAACTGAAGTGAATGAATAATACACAACCGTTAATTTCTGGCCAAATTCTCTTTCTCTAGTTTGAGTACGGAGCCAGCTGGATACTTGCACCTTTTGGAGCAACCCCAGACCCACGGTTACTACACATTTCAACTGCTCTGGACAACAGTAGCACAAGTAAACATTGTGACTAATTCCCTTTCAACTGGACGATTCTGTTGGTACTCTAGTTAGCTATTTTATTTATCCATTTTATAATTTTTTTTTTTTTTGCCAAAGTGGTTGATGTTTTACCATTCTCAAAGTAAAAGCGATGGAAGTCACGTCCTTCCACCAGGTTGCCCAGGGCCTCAGGCTCAAAGGAAGTTAGACCAGGATCACAAATCTTCCTGTTTCACCAAAAAAAAAGAATATAGGATCAGTAAAGGACATAAGCAAATCAGTATAGCCAAATGTAGAGAGAAAGAAACTTACGCATAGGACTCAAAGTCTGCGTTGTTGATAGACTCAATCAGTTAAGGTTGGGCATTGACCTCAACGGTTAAGGTTAGGCATTGACATTGAACAGTTAAGGTTAGGCATTGACCTCGAATGGTTAAGGTTAGGATAGGCCGTCTTTTTAGTTTTTTCACGTTTTTGCAAGTTTTCACAATTTGCGTGTCACCTTCAAGACACGACCGTCAATCACTGCTCGCAAAACTCCCAAACTCCAATCAAACTGTCAAACTAGGCAGCACTGTATGCAATATCCCTCCGCACTAGGGCAACAATGATCAACCAGCAACACAAAACAAGGTAAACCTCATTCATTATCACACCTTTTAGCTGATTTATTTATTTCTTAAACATGTTAAGCCATCTATTGCCGTGCTGGCAACAGGTTCACACCATATAAGGAGTGGTGCATTGCATTGACATCATACGTTTCGTCAAAAGAAATGTTTATCATATTTTCCCCTTACAAAAGAAGAGACCAACCAATTGAAAAGAGCAAACAGTAAGGATGACGAAGACACTGGCATTGTCCTGCAGTGGTAAGGAAGCCACTGGCTGGTAGAAGCACTGATCATCAAGGAAGACATCCCAACATTTATTACAGTCCAGCTCTCATTTGACACCTTCCCTGCTGTCTTACCATCCTCGTCTGACTGCAACGTTCTTCAATCCAATGCTTTTATGACGCTTCCAGACAAATTAGCCCAACCGTCAGGTTAACACTTAACCAGACTGAAGGTAGAGACTATAGTGCCTTTGCTCCATCTTCATCATCTCCACCTTATCTGTGCAATTGGCTAAGTAACACACTGGAAATGACGAGAATAAAATAACAGAAACCCTACACACAGTCATACAATACAAGTACAAACATTATGAAAAATGAGTTTGTTTTCTTCTCATTTTTATACAAAATGTAATGGGTGCCTCAGCAACCAGGAGATTATTTTTCCTCCTCTTAGATATGAGCTTTTGATATTTACGCTGGATGTTAACCATAACTGTGTTATTGTTTTTACAACAGTTCTATGATACTGGAGGACATTAGAAACATTTGGGACAGGACGGATGCACAACATTAACAAACGCAAACAAACAAGTCAGTGATTCACAAATCAAACAGAAGATATTATAGTTTCATATGATCTTACTTACAATATTCCCCCCCATGCACTACACAATAGTCTTGAATTTTCATATATTACATATATGCTACATTCTCTTATTTCTTATTTCACTGATATAAAGGCAAACATATCTCGATGCAAAGTGTAAGCTGCTCTGCTTTTCTTTACATTTAAATTAGTATTATAGGTTGAAATCGGACAATTCAAACAGTATGACTTAGCTCATAGCAAACATAAATGTAGCTCATAAACTGGATTTTACGTAAACTCTTAATTCCTCTGATAGCAAGAATAGCAATTTCAAATGTTTGTTTTTATCAACAATCACAATGTATATACATCACCAGAACTAAAGCAAGCTCAATTTTAACATTCTGATCTTCCAAATGTTTCTGTATTGCACACACATAAATACACATAAAAATACTGAACTAATTTTTGGGAGAGGTTACAGTAGTAGATTTTTAAACATCTCTATTTTATATTTAAAATGCATACCAAAACATCTTAAAAAACAAACAAAAAAAATGTCAATATGCTTGTTTCATAATGTCCAAATACGGTGTGCAGCCACCCGGTGGTGGTTTCGAATGATGTCCATTAATAAAATGCCGTAACAGTAAAATGTATTAATACTTGTATCCTGCGATGTCATGTCCTTATAGGAGGGTCAAAGGTCAGAGAGCAGTCATGGGTTGGCTAGTTGGTTGCCCTACAAGATTTGCTGATGGGATTTTTTATTTTTTATTTTTTGACCACATGTTGATATTCCATTAACTGCAAAAAAAAAGAGAGAGAGAGAGAACATAAATGTGAATCTATAGGGTAGACAAAGCAATGACAGTAGCTGCTTCTCATTTTCAGGTTTTTTTGCCTCCTCGTCTCCTCCGGCTTGTGACCCAGAAATCGATCTCAGCTCTCAGCGATCTCAACAACATCCCAATTCCTAAAAATGCATCTTGAGGATCAAGGAGGCTTGCTGGAGGAGCTATAAGCAAGGATACACAGCAACATAAAAGAGGCGTGACACACAGCTGGAATAATCTCAAACCATGGCAGGACTCTACGAATGTAACAGTCCTTTTGTATTCATCCGTTGGAGTTATTTAAGATGATCAAACATTCTGCCATTCACCGTTTGTGTCACGCCCCGTATTGGGCGCTGTTCTAACCGCATTCTTTAATGACATTTCAACTTCATATTACTTAGGTTTTTATCTTTGAATGTAGGCTACATCCAATTCATCTGCTATAATCGTGAAATGATGTTTACAAATGCAAACAGCTGCTGACGGCAAATTATTACATCAAGAACATTCTCTTACATTCTAATTTGCTGTATTTCATGTTGTCATATAGATAGACAGGAGTGTGTTGTGTGTATAATATATATCACTCAATCATATAATGCCACTCTTTATTTGTACGGTATAGTACTTTTCTTTTCATTTGTAATGCTTCACACAATAAAATATATAAAGGCTGTCATGTGTGTGTCAAAAAAAAGGATCCAACATCTGTTAATTCTTGTCACATTATGTCACGGTATTTATTTAATTAGTAAGAGTAAATATAGCCTATAAGTTGTCAAGAACACTGTTATGCTCATCTGAAAGAGATCATAAGATGCAGCAGTATAACAAAACAATGGACAGCTGATGCTGCTGTGCCACGTGTCATATTTAATTGACGTCGCTTTAAAATTACGGCTACATGGTAAGGATGTCTCATTAGTTGTAATGCCTGTTGCCTCGACTCCTCTGTCCTCACATCTCTTCCTCGCCTCCTCCGCTCACATCTCCTGTGGGGTGTACTAACTGGGAAATGGGAAAGTCCTAGTGTTTACTGCGTAAAGAAATAATCAGGCCAGTGGACGAGTTTTCACAGCCTTGCTAGCGTCTTCATTCTGGCCAACAAATTCTATGGTTGTCAGCTAAAAATGAGAAGCCTTCAGAAATTACAGTAAATTTTGAGTGGTAAATCTGCTCCCTTTATAACTGTGATCTGCATTATGTGTTGTGATAGAATGGAAAGCTTAGAAACCTGTCAATTCCCTCTTGGATACTTTAAAGGAATACTCCACCCACAAAATGACCATTTGTATATCAACTATTCGCCACATGTTAACTTGAATTCTTGAAGAAAACGTTGTTTTTCTTGCATGCCTCCACGGTGACCGGAGAATCAAAAAATGGCCAAAAACAGATTAAATCTTTGATGAATTGAAGTAAATGGAGGCCAGGTTTAACAACAGGAAAACTATATCAAAACACCCGTTTACAAACTCTCACGCAACTTGTGCAGTATAATCCAAGTCAAGTTTATCCAGTCGTATGCTCAGTACTTCCCACACACATGCATTTTTGCCAAAACCTTACTATTTAAAACACTTCACTGTGGAGGCATGTGAGAAAAATACAGTTTTCTTCAAGAATTCAAGGTAACAGTGAGTAAAAAGCGAGCCGGAAAAGCAGTATTTCACTGCCCTCTCTGCATGAAAGATTCAAGTCTGTTGCACATTTCACCACTAATTGATAGATGTGGTTGGGTGTGGTCAGAAGTTTGATCCTTTGCACCTGTAACCACACCCAACATTAATGTCACAGTGTACTAACCACACCCTGGAGTATTCTTTCAACACTGTAGTAAGGTGGAAAGTTTTAACCACTGGAGGTCACTCTTTCTCTTTCTTTCACTTCAATCAAGCTTTCTGCTGTGTGTTTCTTACTGTCTCTTACTGGGAGGGGATGCTGGGCGAGCCCGAACGATGGAAGTGGATGTTCTGCCACTTGCCGTCGCGGCGGTGCCACACACGGGTCTCCTCAGACTGCATGGTGCGAGGCATGCCGCTGGTATCCATGTACTGGGTCAGTCGAATATAGGCAATACACGCTGCATTTTCCCCAATTAGGTGCACGTGTGGGTTCAAGAGGATGGTGTGCACTGGCTTGTTCCCTTTGGAGAGAGCTGGACGGGAGACAAAATGGCTGATTACAGGAAGGAAATGCCATTTAATAACACATATTAAATGAACAAAATGGATATCATTATATACTATTACTGTACATAAGTCACTTGGATTTGGGAAATTATAATACAGCTGCATGATTGTTCAAAAACAAAACACTGACCCTACCTTACTACCAAGGGTCTACTAACTGATGTGAAAACGAGAGGATATAAAAGTCTCCATATGTTGATGTTGGATAGTGGACAAGCACAGGCTCGCCAAGTGATTGAGGTTTCTAGGACATATCTGGTTTATCTGAACTATTTTTACCCTGACTGAGGACACTCTGCCATTTATAGCAGTCATTCATTAGTGATATTTTCCTCCAAGGTTAGTCCATAACCACGGCCATGCCCTTGTAGTGTACCAGCAAACATGAACTGTAAACTGATAGGACTGAATATTGATATAGAACAAACAATTTAACCCCTACCCACTAATGCACTATATACACTCTCTTTCATACCACTTTCACTGTGTTGGGGTTCTTCCTTATTTACTAAATATTTATATTAATACAGTTTTTTGCATGGTATATTGTTTTAACCCTGCTAATTAATTTTTGATTGCCATGAAGAAGGTTAGATATTTTGTTTTTCTCTGTACATCATGTGTTTGTTTCCAGGTCTGGCTCTACCTCATCTGCCCACTAGGTTATCTCAGTGAGTTCCCTGCACGCCTGCACTGCATTCCCATACTACCATACTATTTAGTATGCCAGAAAAGAGATTTAGTGTGTCCCAATACATAGTATTTCAAATGCAGTATGCCAAAAATACCAGGATGCCCTATGACATCTGGTCGTATTTTGCAGTATGCAAGCCAGGATGCTTTTCTGGCTATTCTGACCCACAATCCTCTGCGCAGCGGATATATGAGCAAAAGGGTCAAAGTTCAAGGTGCAATGTCACGATAAAGTAGCATGCATGCATTTTACATAAATGATTATTTTCGATTAATCCGTCAATTTTTTAATCAATTAGTTGTTTGGTCTATAAATTGTCAGAAAATGGTGTAAAAAGTCAATCAGTGTTTCCCAAAGCACAAGATCACGTCCTCAAATGTCTAGTTTTGTCCACAACTCAAAGATATTCAGTTTACTGTCATAGAGGAGTAAAGAAACCAGGAAATATTCACATTTAATAAGTTGGAATCAGAGAGGGTTTTTTTTCTTAAAAAATTACTTAAACCGATTAATCGATTATCAAAAGTTGCCGATTAATTTGATAGTTGATAACTAATCTATTAATCATTACATTTATATATATGGCTCTTGCGGGAGGACAGTTGTTGTAGTGTGGAAACTATTCTAGTTACCTTGTCTGTTACTGTTGTTGATGTTATGCCTGCATATTATACTGTGGGCAGCGTCTGAAATCGCCAAATGCGGGTAAATTGTTGGCAGTGACAGGTAAAATCCTCAGGCCATCTGCCACTTTGACAGACAGGGAAAGTGCTAAAGATGGGAATAGAGAATCGGTTCCCGTTAAGAACGGGTTCTTACTTGTCCAATTCCTTGGCTTTTCATGCCTCCATGACTATCAATTCCTCTTATATTGATACTTTCCCACAGTCCCGCATGCGTCATTGTGCATGCAGGACATGTATCATGTTTCAGTTTGTTTTAGACCGGAGCCATGGTGGAGAAAAAAAAAACGCTCTACAGCGTGGTGCTACTAATCCTGAGGGCACCAACTTATTTTTTCCCTGATAATGCTTCATCATGAACAAAAGATCTGTGTTGAAATCAGCAGGAAGAGAGTTAGTGACATTAGCTGTTAGCAGCCGGTGGGCAGCAAAGTCCTGTTTGGATAAATAACGGAGATACGAACGGTAACGGAGGGGCCATTGAGTTATTATTGTGAGGCGTTCAAGGGCGCCACAGTGGCAGGCAGTAAAAAAAGTTAATGTCAGACCCTGATTGTGGGACAAAACCTCACTGAAGGAATTAGTGATTTTAGTACTCATGCTGGCTTCTGTAATTATATTTCATTTTGTCATGAATTAATAGTGTGTATTGTTGGTGCAGTGTAACTGTTTGCGTGGGCATTAAATTGAGCAAACAAGTAGTTCTCCTCACTGAGGACGTTGTCCCCCACGGTGCGTCAGACTAAACAACTGATGCATTAGTTCATTCAGCACATCGTGCCAATGTAAGCAAGCATGGTTATAATAACTCTCTCTTGTTTAAAATCTCCAGAGCAGCTATAAATCTTCAACAACAACAACAAACTGAAGTGAATGAATAATACACAACCATTAATTTCTGGCCAAATTCTCTTTCTACTAGTTTGAGTACGGAGCCAGCTGGATACTTGCACCTTTTGGAGCAACCCCAGACCCACGGTTACTACACATTTCAACTGCTCTGGACAACAGTAGCACAAGTAAACATTGTGACTAATTCCCTCTCAACTGGACGATTCTGTTGGTACTCTAGTTAGCTATTTTATTTATCTATTTTATAAACTGTGACAGTTTCAGGTCATATACAACTGCCCTGATGATGCTGCTAAAAGCTTTTTTTTATTTAGCCAAAGTGGTTGATGTTTTACCATTCTCAAAGTAAAAGCGATGGAAGTCATGTCCTTCCACCAGGTTGCCCAGGGCCTCAGGCTCAAAGGAAGTTAGACCAGGATCACAAATCTTCCTGTTTCACACAAAAAAAAAGAATATAGGATCAACAAAGGACATAAGCAAATCAGTATAGCCAAATGCAGAGGGAAAGAAACTTACGCATAGGACTCAAAGTCTCCGTTGTTGATAGACTCAATCAGCTGCTCAGTGACTTTGATAATTTCCTGTTTGCGAGCTACAACACAAGATCACAGAACATCATCATCTACACAAACTGATGTAAAAATTGCTAGTTGTTACTGAATTTCAGGCAAATGTCAGTCTAAGGGCAGATAAAGGAAATCGGACATCAAATCAGCTTCAATGGGTTCTAGTCTACGAATTAACAGGATTTCAAAGGTATTAGAAATGGAAGGCGCTCAACAAAAAGTATTTCACAAAATATTTTAATTTTATATCTGAGTTACGAAACAACAAGAATGCCTCCCATGACTAATAATGATATCAGGCAGGAAAATGCAAGATGACACGATTCCTTTCACCCAACAAAGCTCAAAATAAACAAAAACAAATGCTCAGATGCAAGTATTTGCTACAAAAGCAGTTTTAACTAAGTAATGTTGACAGTTACCTTTATTGTTATTGGTGCAGGCTGGGGAATATTAAAACAATTACTTAATTTGTGCAACAAAAAGACATGTTATATTGTAAAGAAATGTATAAATCAGTACTTCAGCTCCATTGCCTTCACAGCCATAAGCTGTGTGTGTACATGAGTGTGTATGTGAGTCAGCTTTTTACTGTGTGAGTCAATGTTTGGGTAAGTCAGAACAGAGGGCAAATAGAGGAGTGAGAAGAGCATCTGTGTCTACAAGACACAAATATACAGCAGGAGGAGAGAGCACCATCTTCCAATTCAAATATAGAAGACTAAATCAGATGGAAGGAGCAGATATTTAGGGGTCAAAAAACAGAGGATTTATTTCACTGGAGAAAGGATAGTCAGCGCATTATTATAAGAACGAAAAATCTCAAACCATAAACTGTATCAAACACCCACTCATCTAAGCCGAGGGAATTATTTCAACATCAGGAACACGGGATTTGAGACACTTTACATAGAGAGAGAGATCACTTTCCTCCAGTGATGGCTGGGTAGCAGGAGGGGAACAAAACAGGGCACCCCCCCCCTCCCCCCACAGTGGAGGGACTTACTCTGAAATGAGGAGGTGGGAGTCTGTCTTGAGTCAGACATCTGTGAGGAACGGCTCTTAGAGCTCAAGATACCGCTCACTAAGCTGCCCAGACGAAGGGCTGTCAGCGGTTGTATGGATGGATGTGTGATTGGGTGTCACGTGTGTGTTGAGTGGGGGATGCAACAAAGATAAGGGCATACATATGTATGTATGGGCAAAGGCAGGATAGGAATTATGGGGGGAAAAAAGGATATTTTCAACAAAACATAAGAAAGGGAAGAAAAAAGTAGAAAAGAGAGACATTTAGTGATACTGAAAACATAAAAAGATATGCAAAAAAACTGAAAAAGCAAGCGTTTTTCTCCTCAGACATAAGATGGGAGAAACTTGAGGATGCGAGGGAGGGCAGGACAGAAAAAGAACAGGGCGGACAGCATTCCGCTAGAGGAGTTGACAGCAAACTGGGGGGGGGGGGTAGCAGTTGTTATCTTGTGCATTTTAACTGCGTTGCAAAACAGAATGAAGAAAAACATATAAAGGGGTGAACAGTGATTGGAAATGGGGAGGACCGACACAGCATAGGTGAGCACTGGGAGAGTAGGTAAATGAGACAAAAACACAAGTTTCCCTACCTTTTACATCCTCATCCTCAATGGTGGTGTTGGCACTCTCAATGGACTCCTGACAAAAAATTACAACCTACATGTGTAATACATGCATCGATAATGATATAGTACAATTCACGTTTGTGATATCAATGAGTGTTGAAATAAAACGTTTACTCAGATTTTGCTATATTAAGTATTTTTTTCATTGCAATAAAGCTGTCAGGAAACAATAGACGAGAGAGGAGGGATGACATGCAACGAAAGTCCCCGGCTGGGCTTAAATCAGATTACATGGTTAGGGTCTTAAACCTCTAGGCCACCAGGATGCCCCGACGAACATAATTTATTAACAGTTTATTATATAACAGCACAAGATAAGGGCTTTTTACAGGTGGTGGGGGGATATATTATTGTTATTAATTTAAATTGTGAAATGAAAAAAAGGCCTAAAGTACAGGAGCAAACAGCTTTGACATCAATAAATGCAACCAACAATGAAAATACCTTATTTCCATCCACGGGGTTGTGGATCACAGTTGTCTGTGCTTCCTAAAGAGAACAAATGACAGAGAACTTGTGGGAAGAAATAACTATAGAAGGCCGTAAAAGGTATGATGGCACAGAAACTGTTAAGGAAATGTGTTTATGTGTATTTTCAGAATTTTAATCCATCTATCTATCTATCTACCTACCTACGTACCTATCTACTGTATGTATCTACCTACCTATCTACCTATCTACCTATCTATCTATCTATCTATCTATCCATCTACCTACCTACCTACCTACCTACCTATCTATCTATCTATCTATCTATCTCTCTATCTATCTTTCTACGTACCTATATATGTATCTATCTACCTACCTTCCTACCTATCTATCCACCCATCTATAACATAATTAAAATTAAAGCCTTCTTCAACTGCCTGTGCCCACTTGTTTTTCTTTCTTCATGCTTTTATCTCCCTTCCTGCATGACATTGATGCTCAGTGTCTTTTGTGTGTGTGTCTGCTTTTCTCCCGTCAGCCCACTACCGTGTCCTGTCTTGGTAATCAGATGTCTGGGCTTTTGTGGAATCGATCCTGATGCCCAGCTCAGTCCTTCTAATCACTCACCCCGATTACACTAGATTATAACATCAGCAGCCTGCATCTGTCTATGTGTGTGTGTGTGTGTGTGTGTGTATGTGTAGGCCTACATGATGATAAAGAGAGAAAGGAGGATAGAGAAAGAGAGAGATGCCATGTGCCCGTGTCCATGCGTAATCGTCTCAACAGCAAATGGTGGGACAGAAAGCCTTTGACATCATGCAGAGCAACAGTCATGTGGGCTGACGTAGACAGCCAGTCAGCAGACACCATGCGCAAGCCAATGAGCGAAAGCCAAATCACTCGGGGATGTAGCATCATAGTGATCCTGAGGAGGCGACCTCCTCACACTCCAGCCATGCACAGACAGACTACTTACGAGCAGCAAACCCAACATAACACATCCTCACTACTTTTACAATCAAATGCAAAACTGATAGCACTAAAGTACCCTTCATGGTAACACTTCATAATAACGATCATTTATTAATGGTAAATTGATAGTTAATAAAACAGTTTATTGTTGCACACATTATAACATTTTATATACTATAATACATATTTATTAATGATTATGAAATGATTTGTAAACCTTTAAGAAATTGTTAGTGAAACATCTACATCTTACATAGATAGATATTTGTAACACTTTGTTAACTGTTAATATTTGGTTTGTAAACCATCTATAAATATTATTTGGATGGCTATAATAAAGTTGCAACTGATGTTTATAATACCTGGTTAATGAATACTTTGTAAATCATCTATGACCATGTGCATATTGTATTAGTGTTTATTTTTTTAAGTTAGTCTTTGACAGTGAATTATGAGTCTTCTTGATATTTGCATAACCGATGTGTGTTTATGGGATGCATTGTTGTCAAGTACTTTGCAAAACTATGTATGTTTTTTACTATGTTTTACTATGTCTAAAATTATTGATAGATACATACAAATCGTGTATTTTACATTAATGTAATTATTTCATGTAATATGCTGCCAGGAGAATGCCACTTTTCAAGCCCCTGGAGGGTTTTTAGGCAACTTTTTAAAATTATATATTGTATCTTTTAATTTTTTTATAATGTGTAAATAAACAAACAAACAACATTATTTAGATAGCCAGTTCATACTTTGTCAATGGTTAATAATTGGTTTCTGGTCCATTTATCTATTTAATCTTTATAGATGTTTTACAAATTATTTCTTAAAAGTTTACAAATCCTTTCGTAATCATTAACAAATACTTAATATAGTATATAAAATGTTACAATGTGAACAATAATAAACTGTTAATACATACTTCACTAATGTAATGTAATTGTTATCATCTCCTATCAGCTATAATACAATATACAATTTATCAGCTAATTAGTTAATATTACACAAACTAATAATACAATAACAGAATTTATACCATGACTAATAATTAATAAACATTATTAATTATCATTTAATTGTTTGTTAACAGTAAAATAACTATTAACTAAGTTTAATTAACTATCAATTTACCATTTATAAATGATGGTTATTATAAAGTGTTACCCATTTGGGGAAATGAAAGGAGCACATGCATGGTGTAGTAAAGAAGGAGGAGAGAGGAGGGGTTCTTGCAGAGGAAAAGAGGGTAAGGAGAGATGGGGAGGGTTGAGGTAGAGGTTGCCCCTTACGACAGATTTAAACTAACGCTAGTCAGAGTCCAATCCAAATTTATGTGTAAATGCTTATTGTTTCAGCAACATTAACAATATACAGATCCAGCGAGCTCTGTATGCCCCATGCATGCTCTGCTAATTCAGATGAATGAATGAACACATCAATCTGAATTATGAATAGTTTATTTCTCATCAAATATGCTGCGCATGCTGCACAGCCACAAAAGCTTTTACACACTATTTCATTCAGGGATAGCCTTAAGTTGAGCTATTTCACCCGTTTCTTTATTCTTATACACCTGGTTAAGAATTTAAATCTCATCAAGCAAGGCTGAGATCAAACAGGAAATGATCTGAGCCCGTGTGAAAGGGTGAACCTGTACCTCCTCCACAGTGGGGTGTGAGGTGTTAGAGGTTTTGTGGATGAAGGTGCGGGTGTAGGAGAAGTTGTGTGTTTATACCAGCGCAGGGGCAGGGCCAGTTTCTTTAGGACTGGTCACTGTGTTGGCTTTGTTGTTGACCTGCAGGGGGGCAGTGTAGAGGGGACATGACACACATACACACTTTTCAGACACACATTTGTGCACACACACGCATACATACGCACACTCCGGCTATGGTCCATTCTCCAAAGAGATCATCCCAACTCATGTGTCCCAAAGATGTGATGCTACTGAGTGTTAGACCTCGTAATGAAATCTGTGTACCGTATTTTATACACTTCGTCAAGAAGGTAGATGTATTGAGGAAAGCTCCACTTTAGGCTGGAGCAGAATCACAAGAGGTCAGTTAAACTAGGCTGTGCTGAAGGTAGACAACAAATATTAAAAGTATTAGTCAAAGGGAAACAGCTAATGTTTCTAAAAACCAAGGCCCAATTGCAATCTGGCTCCCTACCAGCTTCCACACTTAGTGGGGAATAGAAGTGGGTTATAAAACCCTCCAACAAAAATTGCCGACTTAACCAGCTGCCCTTACTGACGACGTGCAACGCCATTTTGTGTTCGTCATGGAACACGATCCAATATAAGTTACGTGCGACTACCGGTACAAACATTTATTCGTAAACTGCTCAAACTAAGATTTAATTTATTCAATTTTATTGTCATAGCCTACAGACGTTAACAACTAAATATATTGTATTTAGCGCTGCGCTCGCCATTGGGTTCAGTGCACATCACAGTGCACTGTGCCCAAAGTTCAAACGGTTGAACCGCTGCGCCTCGCAAGCCATTGGAAATAATGGGTTTCAGAGCGCAGTGATGCCGTTACGCATTCTTTGTGAAAGGCTATTTACACGGTGTTCAGGCATACACCCTTTATATTACTTGCCCAACGCCTCCACCGTTGTGCCGCTTTTTTAAAGAAATAAAACCCATTTATTTAATTTCCGCGTATCAGCGCCGTGTTATCAATATATAGTCGGGCGACGGACATTACAAACTGAAAGTGTCTATGGCGAGACGATGGCGGAGGATTTGGTGTTAAAGCAAAAAGCAAAATTGCTTATTTGGCAATATTTCAGATTTAAACCCAATGCTATAAGGAAACCATAAATGAGGCAATCACCGTGCGTAGAACGGAGCCTTCACAGCCGGTGTTCACTGCGCGGCGGCGTAATGAAAGTTTGACCGGAGAGGCCAGACACACAGCCATCCGACATTAAAGATCAAAGTAAGCACTCTACATATATTAACTGTCATCTTTTCTTGTACAAGGTCCGGTGTAATCGGTAACACTGGTGTTTTCACAACATTATATAATTTCATCACCGTGACATCCCTACCACCCTGTCCGATAACGTAGTAACAGGTAAAAAAAACATTCATTCGATGGCCGACCAATAATAAAACCGACCCTCCACCAACTTTAAACTTTCTATCCATATGAATGTAGATATGTACCGTACTGGTCCAACTATCTATTGAAGGAACTGTGAGATCAAGCTAAGAAATAACAACCATTGACCACTGCTTGGAGTGACTGTCCCTGAATGATGACGTTGTTAAATGCACAGTGCATAATAATTATCCAGAAGGCTCCTCGGACACTGAACGTTCCAGCAACCTAATGCAAGTAACAAAGCATTTTTCTTCACTGTGCAAAGCAACTCACCTTAACGGCATCCGCCTTCTTGTTCAGCAAACTCTTGGCTGCTGTAGAAGGAAAGAAAGAGACAACACATCAGCATGAGAGTTCACAAACAGTCCTGAGCCTGAGGCTACACTAACATGCAGCAAGCATATCAGTCAACTGTGCTTATCTTCAAACTCCAGGTGCAAAATCCATCTGCAAGATCCATAATGCAATGCAACAGAATGGCAACTTCATTTATGCAAGGTTGTTCTCCTACTACATACTAATTCACATGTGAAGGGCTGAAGGGTGGGTGGTTGATTGGGTGCGTATTTAGCAAGGGTGATGAAAGGGGTAATCTAACTATCTCCTACAGACCCACACAGCATTCTTAGATTGACATTTGCACACATACACATGCACTTATCCACTAGCACCCACACATACGATCCCACCACACCTCATTGTATTTCTCATGGTAGAAAAATAATCCAAACACTAGATTGCATTTCAAAATGCATGCTGTATCCTTGTCTAAATTTCATTCTGATCTCATATTAGCACTTTTGCAAGCGTTGAGCTTCAATTTTATTCTTTTGAACACCTTATCTTCATGCACATGTGACTGGGGTAAAACTTCATTTTACATGTCCGCAAATTTCATGGTAATTCGGGGATAATTAGCAAGTAATCTATTTGAAATTTCTTTGGAATTACTGCCAAATTACCCCAATATTTACCTCAAAATGTATCGAAAATTACTTTATTAAAAACATTATTTAATAATTATATTCTGCTGTTTCCCAATAGCTGGTAATTTATTTAATACATTTCCAGGAAAAAAAAGTTAATGGCAGTTAATTGATATGCTTTATTTCCATGTCTGCTGATAAATAGATAATAATTAGCAAATAAGTTAATTGAAATTTCTTAAAAAACTCCCTGAATCATTACATCAGCTACCAGGTTACATCTGTGTAGACAATAAGTCACACAATGGTGAGATGTGTGCCTGATCAGAAGCGTCTTCTATTGGGTTTTGGTTTTCCACCTCCGGTGAAGAGCAGCCGCTTCTCAAGCCTAAGGGCCCTATTTTAATAATTATATGCTATTTCAGCATATAATTATTAAATAATGTTTATAGTAAAGTAATTTTTGATCAATTTTGAGGTAAATATTGGGGTAATTTGGTAGTAATTCCAAAGAAGTTTCAAATAGGTTACTTGCTAATTATCCCCTAATTACCATGAAATTTGCGGACCTGTAAAATGAAGTGTTACTGGCTATTAGAAGAGTAAGTAAGGCCTTAACATCACAACTATTTAGTTGGGCCCAACCCCGCATGTTTCCCTGTCATTCCAAAAAATCTTACCTCAAATGGAAACCACAATCCAAACAAAAGAAGGAAAGAAATTTTGAAAAAGGAAGAAAATGATGAATAAAAAGAGACACAGATGCACTAATGCATTTTACTGTAGAATGAAGAGAGAAAACAGGCTAGTAAGAGCATGAGAAAATAGAGATAGGTCAAAGGAAAAGCATGCAAAAAGGTATGATAGATTGCAAAATCGAGATAAAGTGAAAGAGCAACAGCTAGAGGGATAAGGAGAGATGGCTCTGTTTACCAGTGGCACCTTTGTTCTATAGAAAAACAAACCGAAGGCATTAAAAATAGGTTTAAAAGCCTCTATTCTATATTAAACTTAAGATTGGCTTAACTTCTTTGTAGTCCCTCTGATCTGTTTTGCTTGTGACTAGCATTTTTCATAGCGAACCTAACCAAACTACCTCCAATATTAAAGACTGAGAAGTATTTCAAGTCTCCTGTTTCTTTAAGATAAATGCTTTTAGTTTATAAGATATGTTTGAGTAACCAGGTCTTGGACACCAGGCTGAGAGAGACATACCTGAGAAGTTTCTTGTGACCAGCAAAGTGGTCAATATGGCTCCCTGTAGTGATAGAAAAGAAGGAAAGAAGGAAGTAATGATGATGGAAGGAAGGAAGGAAAGAAAGAAAGAAGGAAGGAAGAGACAGAAATAGGAAGATTGATTATAAGGTCAAAGCAAGAAAGAGGAGCACATCAAAAGGGCAACTTGAAGGTTTTAGAGAACAAGTCATCATTTCTAAGTTACTCTGTAAAGTGTAGAGTGAGGAAGACAGAGAGAGAGGGGGAGAGAGAAAGATGGCCGGATGGATTGTTCTGTATAAATAGAAACATGAAGGATTGCCAGACGTCTCACCTTGAGTTTCCTCCTGGCGTTGAATTTCTTCAGGCACTCGACAGTCTCCTGCCTGTGCATCATGGAGGCTACAGTGGACCGTTGCTGCAGGAAGAAGATGAGAGGATTTGAGGATTAAGAGAGGATGGAAACAATGGATGGGAGGAATGTATGCATGTGCATGTGTGGGCAATGAGACGGTGTGTGTTCGTATAAGTTGGATCTGATGGCACGACTGAAGCTACTGTGGCATTCTGTTACCTATAATAGTTTATCATTATCAGTGTTAGGGTCTTTATTTCTGTGTCTGAATCTGTATATCAGTTTATGTGTGTTTCTGCATCTCTGCTGTTTGTGTGTGTGTGTGTGTGTGTGTGTGTGTGTGTGTGTGTGTGCGCGCCACATACGCAGATCCAGGGATGTTTGAGGGCCTCTGCGGCAGTAATGCGTTTACTGGGGTTGATGGTTAGCATCTTGTTGATCAGATCTTTGGCGTCAGGAGTTACAGTGTCCCACTCTGGGGACGGGAACTGTCAAAAAACAAAAGAGTGTCAAACGCTAATTTATAACAGACAAAGCTAATAGGGACAAAATATAGTGTCATTATCATCATCAGATATTCTTTATTTTAACAAGGCAAAGGGGAGGAGGAACAAAATACTTGAAAACAAAAGTAACATACAGAAAATGAGTAAAACAACCATCCTCTAAGGAAAAGAGAGAATCTAAAATAGCATAAGTGTATGAATTCAGTTTTTATTTTAACATAATTTTCACTGAATTGATACACCCAGCTGAGGAAATTAGTAGGAAACACAACTGACCCTGGTCATCTATGGTACCCTATTGTTCAGTACAGATTTTAAAGGGTAACTTTAGTATTTTTCAACCTGGACCCTATTTTCCCATGTTTTTGCATCATGCTAACGATTCTAATATGTTCCTAAAGGGACTACATAACATGTTGCATCGTGCCTGTAACTTTGGTAATGGTTAAGGTTGGAGTGATATGATGATGAGGTGATGTATCACGTTTGTTGTCAGCGTTCAACTGTCCTACTGTAGAGATGGAAAGTAAAAGTGGACCAAGTCACACTGAGGAAGCTGTCCCCGTGTTCTTGCTTTATCCACATCCCAAAAGTAGTTTAAATTCAGTAATTACAAGTTTATAGTGGCGTTACAGTAACATTACCATGACAAAAAATCGTTGCCTGTTAGCAAAAGAACAGAAGCACATCAACTCTGCAATGTATTTTAGGATTGGGCTATGTGGGCTGTGTTTGAATTAATTCAAACATATGATATGTTAGTTTTCATTTGTTCAAACTTAATTTTTTTTTCATTGACAGCCCTATTTTGTTCTGTATGTGTGTGAGCGCTTACATCATAGGCCCCGGCCTTGATTTGTTGGTAAAGGCGGTGCTGGTCCTCATCCCAGAAGGGAGGGTAGCCCACCAGCAGGATGTATAAAATCACACCTGGGAAGAAGTGACATGATAAATTCAGCATGTTAACAGAAAATACCAATAAACTATAATACTATATACTGGAAATCACCACTATTAAACACTTGAAACAACATGAAGCTGCAGTGTTGGTGCAGAACAGTCTTCTGCACACACCTGACCAGGTCAGACAAAGCCATAGACTGAGGCTTTAGTTCAAACAGTTGCAGTAAGAGAATTTGAATGATATTTACCACAAGCCCACATGTCCACTGGCTTCCCATATGGGTCTTTCCTCAGAACCTCCGGAGACAAGTATCCCGGGGTGCCGGCAAAACCTGGAGGAGTGATATGGAGGGAGGCAGGAGATGTGGAATGGTAGGCAGGAGTGGGCAATTCAGTGACTAGGCTGTTTCTCAACTAACTAAATGAGTGATTGATTGATTGATTGACTGGTTGGTTGGTTGCTTGATTGACCAACTGATTCAGGTTGAAAAATGGATGGATGAATACTCACCAAACCATGCCTGCTGGTCCCCCTGCACCTCGATAGCCAGCCCAAAGTCAGCCAACTTGACCGCCGCCCCCTTCAGCTTACTGGCCAATAGAAGGTTCTCAGGCTGGGGGGGGCGGAGTCAAACAGGTTAGAGGTGAGAGGTCACACGCTCTGGGAACAAGCCGCCCACAGACACAGATCTAAAATCAGATTAGCCAAACCAAATCCTAATCCAAACTATTAGGGGTCAACGATGCTAAACTGCTCTTAAATCAGTGTCTGAGGCAACTCCCTTTCTGCCACACAAATGACAGAGAAACATAAATGTGCACGGGACCAAATCTCTACGTGACAAAGGACATTTTCCACACTGGAGCTGTGGACTTGCTCCCCAAGTCTCATGGATTCTGAGAGAGTGAATTGGTGGCAGACACGATGCGCTCGTCCACAATAGCACCAATCCACTGTTAAAATCCATGAGTGGGAACAAAGTGCACACTGCAGGGAGAAGGATACAGGAGGGAGGTGTGGTGTAACAGGAGACGTGGGTGTAAAAACAAGTGACTCAGCCACATATGGGTAACGACAAACACACAGCGCACTCTAACACAGTTTAGCACAATCATAAATATATGTGAGCCCCCAGCAAGCACACACATTTTCAAACACACACACATGGACACAGGTGCAGAAAGGTCTTTGCTAACCTAAGGCCAGTTAGACAGTGTGCTCAAATGAATAATACATTTGCTAACATTTAGAGACTCTCGCAGACAGCCTGTGAGCAGTCAGTTTATGGCAGACATATGACTCAACAGCACACTAACTGACAACTGGACAACATCTCCATAATCATTTACATAATGATGAATAAATCCTCCTGATTATGAAGCGTCTGAAGACTTAAAATCACTCCAGAAAAGGACATCTCCCCTAATAAAGTCGACAGATTGGACATCTCATGAACCACCATGGATATTCTGATTATTTTTTTACTCTTACGGTACAGTTACATGTTCACATTTGAACATTTTCAAGAGAGCTCTCTTGCTATATCTCCACATAAAAACACTCTTGGGAGGTAATGAGAATACAGACTAGCATTAGAATATTCATGACCTTGGAAACTCTTTCACATATCAACATAATTTTTACATAATTATGCAAATGGTGATCATTCCTGAGTTTCTGGCTTGTGATTGCTCCCATTCCTGTCACCGTAACGCTACACTCAGAGTACTACACAATCACACACGCACACATAAAGATGCCATGCTCTCTGAACATGCTCTCTGCAACATCAGGGGTAGTATTAGAGGAGGATCCTTATTCTTGACACTGACAGGACGGTTATTAAGCTCAGAATACTTTATTCTAATGCAACAATGTAGGAGCCAAGCATCCTGAGTCTCTGCAGTTGGGTGGGTTTAAATCTTATTCTGCACACCAGAATTGCAGCCAAATTCAAAGCTGAGGTCAAATCAGCTATATTAGTTATTCAAAGCTTTTAGTGCTTCTACTAGGAAGAATGGAATAATGTGACAAATCTTTCAGATGGTATTTTTTCTCTCACATAAGAAGACTATTATTGATTTTAGTTTTAGGTAGGGCTGTCAATCGATTAAAATAGTTAATCGCGATTAATCACACATTATTTATCTGTTCAAAATGTACCTTAAAGGGAGATTTGTCAAGTATTTAATACTCTTATCAACATGGGAGTGGGAAAATATGCTTTCTTTATGCAAATGTATGTGTATATTTATTATTAGAAATCAACTGGTACTGCATTTAGCATAAAAAATATGCTCAAATCCTAACATGGCAAACTCAAGCCCAACAGGCAACAACAGCTGTCTTGACAATGACTTGACCACAACTGCATGTGATTATCATAAAGTGGGCATGTCTGTAAAGGGGAGACTCGTGGGTACACATAGAACCCATTTTCATTCACAAATCTTGAGGTCAGAGGTTAAGGGACCCCTTTGAAAATGGCTATGCAAGCTAGTATGACATGGTTCCTTAAGTTTTCTAGTTTCATATGATGCCAGTATCTTAAAACTGAGCCTGCTACAACCTAAAAATCACAAGCTAGGTTAATGAAATTAGTGGCGTTAAAACAAATTTGCGTTATTATCGCGTTAACTTTGACAGCCCTAGTTTTAGGTCATCGAACAGATTGTAAAAAAAAGTGTGTCGACGCAAAGGGTAAGGACTGTAAGGGGGAGTCACTGGGTATTTCTGAATGTTGCCATCTGTTGCACAGAGTCAGGACTGAACTGCAGCCGTGGCTGCGGTCATACAAACCTTCAGATCCCTGTGGACGATCCCATTAACATGGCAGTGATGGACACTCTCGAGGATCTGCTGTATGCAGTGGCTGAGGGAGGGAGAGTAATGAACAAGTGCAGGATTGTGATGGAACAAATGGAAGGAGAGACGTAGAAGGAAAAGAAAAGAAAAGCAGAGAAGAGAAGATGAGGAAAATTAATTGAGGGGAAGAGGAGAGGAAACAGTCCCATAACAATGTATCACATGTCCCTCTCATTAGGCTTCTTATGTGTGATGCTGTTTTCTTGACGGGTGACATTAAGCCACATGACGGTAAGTCATTTTTCACAAGATTTAATGTATTACACTATATAGAAAAGCTATAGAGTCTATGACAAGACAACACAGATACACACACAATACCTTTCCCTTTCTCTCTCTCTCTCTCTCTCTCTCTCTGGGGAGGAAGTATTTCAACACAAAGCTTGCAGTGTGAGGTAGGCTGTGTATGATTAATACCGCAGGCTATATGTCGTTAATCACTTTTATAAATAACTCTTCGAGATGCTTTAGAGACAAGGCAGCTGTATCACACCTCTGAGAAGACCATATGTGAAACACACAAATATAGCATACACACCCACACCAGTTACAGACAGAGATGCATAATGGTTGCTGTGCTCAGCAGTGTGTGCGTGTGTGTGTGTGTGTGTGTGTGTGTGTTACCTTGCATCAGCTTCACTGTAGTACTCCCTGGCTACGATATCCTCGAACAGCTCTCCTCCTGTCACCCTGTGGAGAGACAGAAAGAACATCATAGTGCATGTTTGTCTCTCTGCATTGATGACTGAAACAACACTTCATTGTTTTTTAACTGCATTCAATCATACACATGCCTCATGTATTTATAGACATCCTTACACACACCGTATAGTCATTACATCCATAAACAATTAACTAAAGCCACTTACTGTACTTGTATGTATTAATGTTTCACATCATGTGTGCTTGTGTGCATGTAAGCTTGCACGTGTATGTGTGTGTGCGTGGATGTGTGTGCATATCTTAATAAGGTTTAATGGGTACAGATCTACCCAATGGGCTTTCTACAAACACACTCTTGTGCCCATCCACCACACACACACGCGCACACATGCAGGAGAGGGGATATAGTTCAGGAGCCTGTTGTTGCACCAGCTCTTCATAAATTCAAACTAGTTTTAGCAGAGATTAATGCATTACTAAATTAAAACGGGTAGCAACAAACATACACACACACACACACACACACACACACACACACACACACACACACGAGTTCTTATGCAGAGATTATTTCGGAATTGCCAGGTTCGGGTCTAGAAGGTAACGCACAAATTATGAAATCTGGCAAAATCTCTTGCGAGGCTCACTGCCCAACGACCTATTCTAACCTTAACTATTCGAGATCAATGCCCAACCTTAACAAAAAGTTTTCGAGCTTCCGGGTTTACTTCTGGGGTATGCAGCCCACTGAATATGAGCAGTAGTGTTTCTCCCGCTGGCCCCGCCCACGAGCTCCCGCTCGGACCCATAAGACTTTACATTGTGATGACGTCACAGATTTTGAAATCGCTTTTCTCAGCAAAGTTTTACAAAATAAAACCTCCATGGATCAAAAATTGATAATAGAAGAGTCCTTGCTTGCAGTTCGAGGTGTCCTGTCAACAGTTTTACAGACGTCTCTACAATGGCGGTCTATGGGAAAATGCTTTTTGGGCCGCAGGGGGGATTTTTCGCTGCAATAACGCGAGTGGCCACCTGAAAAAATTAGAAGCAAGACTGAGCGGCGACCCCATATCCAGGTCATATTATACATCCATGGATACAATATATCCCACCCGCTCCAACTGCATATTTTTCATGTACTGTATGTCAGTATAAACAAAACAAAGGAATGCCTACATTTACAAGCGACTGTCAGTTTCGTTTAACATGGCCTCCAAAAACTGTTATATTTGGTAGACAGCTTGTGATGCTGCAGTGACTTCCTGTTTACATAGTTGGTTGGTTTATAATGGACAGAGCTACGGATGTTTCAGATTAAGAAAAAGATAATGTCTCATAAAGTCTTTACTAGACATTCCTTAAATTTTATGGTGCAACCTGGTTTAGTAAATCCTGAACTACTACTAGTAATTAAGGAGGACTTTATACACAAAATTTGAAATGGATTAATGAAAAACTGCTCCAACCCAATCCAGCTTCATAAGAACTAAGGATATTTCTATACACAGTGTTAACCTTAAAAAAATACACAAGTTAGAAGGGAAAGTAAAACAAGACAAAACATGTGAAATTGGTAGGGTGGTTACAATTGACAGGGAATGTGTGAGTGCGAGAGTCTGTTACTCACAGATCAAACACCAGATAGTGGAAACCCTCTTCTGATATGCTGTCATGGAGTCGTACTGTCGAGGAGATTTAACAAAAACACAAACACAGGACAGAAAAGGAAAGAGACAAATGAAACAGAAAGCAGTCAATACCTCTATACAAATACTGCCATTACTCATTATTTACACTTCACTTTGTGCTGCCATGCGTCAGAGTTAGGTTGTTAGTTGTCAGGTGTATCAGAAATACAGTGGTAATATACAAAGGTAGCTGTGTGAAGCACGTAGCAAAATGAGTTTGCAATGCATAATATATTCTACCTCCACTTAATGTGATGATTCATGCTGTTATAAGTGGATACATTCTGAACAAGTTTCTTAGCACAGTTGCCATCCCCACAATCACTGTGATTAGGTGAAACATTCGAGAACAACTAAGACACAAATGAGACCTATAATCAGAGTCAACTTATACTGTACACATAGCTATTGAAAGAGAAGAAAGCCTCAGCTATATAAGTTTGGTTTATGAACCCAAACCCCAGTAACAAACCTGTGCTCACACAATTATACTCGTACCATTTAGATCAGGGAAATGGTTAATGATTTGTACATCATTGTTCTGACATCTGAACTAGCATCTGAGGGCTCAACATTGATTAAAAAAGAATATTTAATCAAATCCATACACTGTAAATAAGAAGTGGATGTAGTCACCATGCCGTCACCCATTGGTTTGTGAACTGCCGTTTGAAGCCTTGAGTCTAGCACTTTTGCCATTGCCATGTTGTTTTTTTGCAACAAGAAGTGGCACGAGAGGGTGGAGCTAAGTACAACCGAATGCTGAATAGGGCATTTTTAGGTGACTAAAATGTTAATATTAACTTCCATGAACTGAAAACACACTTTGCAAAAGTTGTAAGACGAAAACAGGGACAACACCCAGACCGGACAACGCGCCCTAAAGCATACCCTGCTTTAAGGTCTATTTGACTCTAAACGTGATTACTGCAAAACAACCCCAATATTTACCTCAAAATGTATCAAAATTATTATACATATTTAATAAATTATTTAATAATTATATTCCGCTATTTCCCAATAGCTGGTAAATTATTTAATACATTTCCAGGAAAAGAATACAAAGTTAATTGATATGTTTATTTCCATGTCTGCTGGTAAATAGATAATAATTAGCAAATAACTTATTGAAATTTCTTTAAAAACTTCCTGAATCATTACATTAGCTACCAGGTTACATTTAGACAATAAGTCACACAATGGTGAGATTTGTTCCTGATCAGAAGTGTCTTCTATTAGTTTTGGTTTTACACCTCCGTTGAAGAGAAGCGCACAGCCACTTCTCCATCCCAAAGGCCCTATTTTAACCAAATAATGTTTTTAATAAAGTCATTTTCAATACATGTTTAAGTATATATTGGGGTAATTTGGCAGTAATTCCAAAGAAATTTCAAATAGGTTACTTGCTAATTATCACCTGATTACCATGAAATTTGCGGACCTGTAAAATGAAGTGTTATTATTATGTTTTTATTGCCTTTAACATATTTTTTTAAGATTTCAAAGCCAGGGAGTCCAAATGTTCAATCATAATTGTCCTCAAACTTTATAAGAGCAGAGGTTATCTTGGAAAACTGACTGGAATGGCAGCTGTAGTGCAGAACTGATTTAAGAAACCTGAAATAATGACAACGAAGAAAAGAGAGCATGAGCGGATGAGTGTGAGAAGAACAAAAGAGGAGAGACAGGTTCTATCAGAGGTATAATGAGGAGGAAAGAGTGTAAAGGGTCAGTGGTTTAGAGAGAGGGCTTTCTGATGATTCAGCTGGGAGAGCACATAGATACATCATCATTAGATACCTGCGTGTACACACACACACACACACGCGCACACACACACACACACACACACACACTTGTCTCCCTCATAACTGTGTTTAGAAGATGAATTGCCATAGCAGGATTCACCAGAGACCTGCACAAAATGTGTGTGTGTGTTTGTATCAGTGTATGTGTGTGTGCGTATTTTAAGATCGAGGACTCACCGATGTTGGGGTGCTTCAGTAAACGACAAATCCTCGCCTCTCTCTCCAGCTTTTGATGATCTGAAAGAAAAACAGGAGACACAAACACAGAGAGAAACAGAGACAGGTTATTTTTAATGCTCTTCATTATTCCCTCTTATGATTGGCTTTCTGAATCATCGAACATGAAGTTGGCTGCAAGTTAGTTTTGACTCAGCAGAGGACACAGCGCAGTGTTCGGGCATCGTTGTCAGCGTCGGTGTGTGTTTGTGTACTCGACATCAACACTTCTGTATGTATGTGTGTGTGTGTGTTGGCTTTGTGTCGGCCTTTTCCTTATCAGAACTGAAGTGCTTGACAAAAATAATGTGACCTGATAGAGCTTGGCTTGGTGACGTGCCACAAACAGGCAGGCAACAGTGGACAACAAACAGAGGAAGCAGCAGCAGTGGATTCATGTTGACCTCCGGTGTCGAGGCCGTTGCACACCGCGGACACTTTTTTTATGCGATTTCATGTCAATATGTTTTTGCAATTTGTTGTCTTTGTAATGAGTACTTTCACACAGTACCTGAATATTATATTTGGTGAAAAAGCAACGCAATTTTTTTTTTAAAACTAGGTTGATTTTTCTGAGCTTTCGCACCAACAATAAGGCATCAACCAATTACGTTGTGCGGAAATGACATATTAAAAACGTACACTATAGTGTAGAACAACACAGGCTCCGTAGTCCGAACCAAGACCGCAAACTATTACTCCTTTCAAGGCAGCGCAGACCAGATTACCATTAACAATAAAAGCCCTAGACATATACACTGTATAACTGTTTACCAGAAGCAAATTCACTCAGAGCATTTTGCTAAAAGGAAACTAACTCTCTAAATAGATAATCTTATGAAATGGGGCTATGTGGTTTAGGCTAAACAACAAGACTGCCAGACGCTGCTCTGGGTCAATAGGATCCCGGTTTTGGCCTCTGCCTGTGTGTATCTATTCAAACTTTTTATTGAAAAAGTGTTGTAACTGTCGCGAATTCGCATTGCTGCCGGTATGAATAGTTTTGATGCAAAATATTTGCAGGCAAATATTTCGCATTTTGATGTCATTTATTCGTCACCGGTGTGTAAAGGCCTTCAGGTTTAATATGAGCTCCTGCAAGGGGCTTGCAGGTTGCTTTTGCTGCCCTGAGAACAAAATATACTTGCAAGGATACCAATGAAATGTAATTTCACATCTCCTAAGGCTGAACCGAAATCTAATAGTAAAGAGGTTTTTCTTGCTCTTGTCATTTCTTTGCTCTTATAGCAGACTGAGATTGGAAGATGTGATAATATTCACTGCGAGACTCGCGCGGCATGGTTGCCAATCAATTGAGTTGCAAAATGACAACATTGTCACTGCCTTAGTGGACTTTTGTATCCATCACACGATGAAGTACCTTGATTGGTCAGGTATTTCATTCAGTGGAATAGCCAGAAACAGACCATAAAACCTGCAATAACTAATGATTTTTGGGCACTTTGAGGCAGCGCGCAACAAGCCATGAACACTGACATATCACCTAAAAAAAACACACACAAAGTTGATATGGCGATCATGTTTGGAGTCGTGTATCTGACCACCGGGTGAATGTAAGTCCAATATTCACTCTCTTTTAGCTCTGTTTTTGGTCTCTACCAACTCGTGAGAGAAATATCTGGCTTTTTAGCTGCTAAATGCTCCACTATATTCATCAGTAAGTTGCTAACTATGTCTGTCTGCTGTTTGGTGCTGAGCAGGTAGTGTACAATGTTTTTTTTTTTTTTACTTTTCACTGAAAACAGCTGCCTGCTATGGCCAAAAACAACACTATGAGAGCGGTGAGAGGGCACCAAAACAGTAAAGTTGCAGGCCCACAACCTGAAACAATGAGCTGAAACTCAATAAAATGTCTATTTCAACCTAAACACACCATGAGGGCTTGGTAGTGGACCTATTTCAGCAGTGGACATTTAACTTAAATACTGTATATTCTGCTTATTTTACTCTATATTGCATGCATGCTTGCCAAAAGCAAAACCACCAAACTCCATGAGCTGAACAACACAGTCTTCAAGGAGAGACAGAAAGGACAGCAGGTATTAGGGTTACTGTACTGCGTCCATGTGACCAGAGACAGGCTGCTCACATGGCAGCCCTCAGAGAGACATCGCTCCTCTATGAGACCAGACAGATTTTATCTGACTTTGTTAAAACAAGAAGTGACTCTCAAATCTCGCTGTCAGAAGACACCAAAGTCCAGTAACTCTGATTCGGAACAACTGAGTAAGAGCAGCAGTCGTTATAATGAGTGTTGCAGCACGGCGTTGAGGCGACCCATTTCGGCTTTGCCTCGGGACACAAAGCGCAAGAGCAAGAGAGAGAGAGAGAGAGAGAGAGAGAGAGAGAGAGAGAGAGAGAGAAAGAAGAGCAGCAGGTTCAACTTTTTTTTCCAAATAAAATAGGACGCCTATTTTTCACTCTCATCCGTGTCTCCTTCCTCCGCTGTTCTTGATGCTATGGAAACTGTGGACTCAGTGCAGCTCAGAGTCAAGACCAGCAAAGAACACCCGGCCGCTTGTTCCCATTATAGATACAGGTATCTCTTTGTTTGTGTCGGTGTAGTGCATCTATAGGAAGCGACATGCACACACACAGACAAAACTTAAGGCAGCAGTATACTTTAAACGAAATGGGACTTGGCGTGCTCTCAAATTCTCAGTAAAAAAAAAATGCCAGTAGAGTACAGTGTGTTCACTGTGACTGAAAGACTGTTTGCACCAGAGGGTGGAGTTTATCAGTCGCAGAGAAAGAGATGAAGCCAGAATAAAATCCCAACAGTGAAATGCAAGACAAATACAGGATGAGATGTAGCTGCTCTACAGTTAAAGCTAAAAATACAGGAGGAAGACGTTGATTTAAAACCTGCCCTGGTACAGTTAGTTACAAGCACAATAAAACAGAAAAGGAGATGGTTTGGAGATAGAGGTAGACGTGTGACAGTCAGTTTCATGATCTACTAAAACAATTTTATTTATATAGCCCAATATCACAAATCACAAATTTGCCTCAAGGGGCTTTATAATCTGTACAGCATACAACACAATGCTATAAATTGGAGAGGTGACAAAGGTGTAAATAAACAGCAGATGAACTGTGTTGCACCCCAACACAAAAGGTAAAGCTCAATTAATCACAACCACCTTCAGGGGTAATGAAAAAGACCGTGTGAATACTTCTGACTGCACACGCTGCAACAAACGGACCCCAATACTGCTCTTTTGTGTGGTCGCAAGTCCACCATATTGCCTGTGAGAACACGCCAATTTTGTTGGAAGTGTACGGCCAGCTTTACAGATGAGCACAACAGCAGAGAAGAAGACAGGCATCCTGACAGGCAGAGCCTGAAACAAGGGCAACTCAGCCACTATTTCATGATTAGCAGGACCCTTATATTTTATATACAAGTTTATTTAACAGGGACCACGTACATCAAACATAGATTTCAATACTTGAAATCTGATGTATCATACAGGCATATTAGCAGGGTCACTAATCTCCCCATCTCAGCCTCGTACCATGTTACTGAATGACATATAATCTCTTTGACTCTCTCTCAGACGGATTTACCTTTGCTGAGTTAAAAGCTTAATTTCATTAACCCCTGTTTTCTTAATCTAGTTGTCACTTTGAGATTTTTGTTTTTGGTTATACACCAATCCTTTTTTTAGTGCAACAGCGTCAAATTGCATTGTTGAAGTACATGCTTTTCTCTCTTTTTTTCCCCTTATGCATAGGCTACTATAATTTATTCAAGTGTTTGTATAGATAATAATATACAAAATTCATACATAATCTTTTATAAAGACACAAATAGTCACAAGCTTTTGTTGTATGTATGTAAAAAATCAACTTCCTCACTGGCTTAGATAATATCTCTACTTTCATAATTCATCATGACAGCGTTCTACAGCAGACACATTACTAGAAAGCATACAGTACTCTGCTGAAGTTAGACTGGTCCACATTTTCAGCCTCCGGCCTTTCTCCTACGTACTGTAAATATATCTGGCATCCCACAAAGATACATCACCACACAACCCCCAAAAAAGTTTTTTATATTTTTGTTCTCTTCTTTTGCGATGTACTTGAAGTCCTCCGGAATGGAGCGTTCATGTACAGCAGGAAAATTTGACTTTCTTATTCAGATATAGTCTGCAATGTTTTGTAACCGACCCTAAAGTTTTTAATGTTGGAGCTCCCAAATGCAGACATCGACCAAAACAACTTGCTGCTTTGATATGTTGCTTTTATCTGTAGCAGAATACTTGTGATTAAAATAAAATTTTAGTATAATGATAAGTGATTATTGTTGCTGTTTTAGGCCTATGAAGACAGAATACTAATACTCCATGACAATTTTTTTTCTCTTTGAAGCAATTAAAACACCATGCAAACACTGCTTTAAAGGTGCATTCAAAGGTGGTCATGTTAGGCTTGGTTTTATTTTTCGCTGTGCTGTAAACGTCTGTCACATAACAGCCTCACTCCCTCTCTCCATCAATTTCCACCTCCACTTTTCTTTCACTCTCTAGTCTCCACTCTCTCCCTCCTCCACAGGTAGTCCACCTCCCAGCCGGCTGGACATCTGTTGTCTAGCAACTCCTGCACCAATCAGAGCGTCAGGACTCTCCTCTCCTCTGCAGTGGAACCAGCCTTGCATGCAAATGGCCGACATCGAGAGTTCACACACAACTATCAAACTACAGGCAGGAAAGCACAAGTAACTAATTCTGTGGGAGCGTACACACTTTATGAAGGACATGTTATTTGAACACATCTCCTTTGGAACATCAAACCATTTAACCCGTAACACAGAGAGCACAGACTGTGGACATGCATTAGCACAGAAAGTAGAAAAGGGAACTTTACAGATCCTGAATTGCAACAGTTAAGTGCCAAGATGCTTACGTACTGAAGAAGCCTAAAAGAAGAAAACAGAGTGCACTACCAAAACCCATACTAAATGTTTGTCTACATTAGATGCTTTAGTTTAGACAGTTGCTTATGCATGACATTGAAACAGTAACTTTGTTTTGAAGCCCTCTGCATCTGCAAGATGTATTTGACAGCAAGATGATGCTGTTGTTGTGGGAGACAAGAGGCTGCTGAAAGCTCTGCAAAACTTGGAAAATGTGTTTACGCTGTAATTGCAATGAGTAAGAATACAACTATGCTTGAAACCTAGCTCTGTTAGAAACTTACTGTCTAACAGAACACGAGACTACAGACCATAGACTGTATATAAGAAGTGGACATAGTCACCGTGACGTCACCTATTGGTTTGTGGGCTGGCATTTTGAAGCAGTTTTGTAGCCTCGAGTTCGGCATTTTGGCTGTCGCCAACTTGTTTTTTTGCAACCAGAAGTGACACAAGAGGGTGGAGCTAAATACAACTGAACACTGAATAAGACATTTTCAGGTTATCAAAACTGTTACAATTAACTTTCATGAACTGAAAACACACTGTGAAAGGGTTAAAGTTGTAATACAAAAACATGGACGACTCCCAGACCGGACAACGCCGTGGTAGCAACCTGTCAATCACAAGGTAGCCACGCCATAAAGCATACCCTGCTTTATGGTCTATTTGACTCTAAATTCGACCATAATTTACAAAATGAACATCATGCTGTATTGAAGAAGATTTGAAACTAGCGATTGAGACCATAAACTCATGTTTACAATGTTTACTGAGGTATAAATCAAGTGAGAAGTAGGCTCATTTTCTCATAGACTTCTAAACAACCAGACTTCTTTGTGCAACCAGAAGAGTCGCCCCCTGCTGGCTATTAGAAAGAATGCAAGTTTAAGACACTTCCTCATTGGCTTCACTTTTCAGACCCGGATGTAGCCCGCTGCTACAAACACTAGCTTTAATCGATAAAATGGCACAATCTTTGTGAATGTTTTAATGCAGTTTGGTTGAGGTCTGCTCAGGTTTTAGCACATTTTGCGTCGTAACAAGAAGGGTGCTGGGTTTGTCCTGGCCCTTTCTACGTCGAGTTAAGTTCTCCCTGTGTAAAACTTCAAAGATATACAAGCCAACTGTCCACATGTGAGAGGTTTGATTGTCTGTATGTTAGCCTGTCATAGCATTTTTATTTTTGAATGGACTAGAAAATCCCATTTTACACCTTCGTCTGAACCAATTTCTGCTGCAGTCGACTCTGAAATTTGCCTCACTCTCAAAAAGTCTCAGACTGACAACAATGGGTTCTGACTGGCTGACAAAAATGCTTTACAATACTTTAATGTACCTGTGTGTGTGTGTGTGTGTGTGTGTGTGTGTGTGTGTGTGTGTGTGCAAGTTTGAGCCCTACTGCCACCGCCACTGGTGAGAGGCTTTTTGCTTATCATAGTTAAAACTGACAGCAGCATTTCTGCATAATGTGAAGCCAATGTAATTGTGCAGACAAATGTGAAGCTCCCCCAGTCAGCTGTTATCATTCAGGCCTGATCTAAGCTGCGTGTCTGAATTTCTGTCTGTATGTTACTATGTCTAGCAGTGAATGACTATCCATATATAAAGTAAGATCATGACGATTGGTGATTAAGACATAATCTACAATATACTAAATTTCTTCCTGGTGTGAAGATATTCTTTTTTTTCCTTCAGTCAACGTTGTTTTCTTTCACTTTTTTGAAGAAGTTAAACATGTTGGAAGTTGGGTTTTTTATTGATAATTAGGGCTGCACAATTAATCAAATATTAATCGCGATCATGATTTTGGCTTCCCACAATTAAATGAACATGATTGACTGCGATATTGACGATTGAAATGCGTGCTTCGCTCATAGAAAACTGCTGTATATCTTATCAAGTGCTTCCTAAACTAACAGCTGGCCACTAGGGGGCGATAGAGATGTTTTGGCTACACTTTTTGGGAACAGTAATGCCGCGGCCTGTGACAAACTTTCCTGAATGTTGTGGCTGCAGTCCAGAAGAAGTAGTAATATACTGTATATTATTCGACAAATAATAATAAAACTAAATTGCACTGAAAAATAATAATAATAATAGTCAAATCAAATTGTAAAATTGCAATAAAAAATAATTTGTCACTAAAATCAATGAATAATCATGATCTCAATATTGATATAAAAAAACCATTGTGATTATCATTTTGGCCATAATCCTGCAGCCCTATATATTGCTAATCTGCTTTTATGCCAAGAAAAATCATATCACAATATTTCGTTGTACCAAAAAAAAATCCAAAAGATCTGTTGTGAAATCTAACTTTAAGAAACACTGTACGATGCAGTGCAGTTTTCAATGATGGTTTACGGTAATCACAAAACCGTCTCAAACGCTTCTGTGGTAATTATATATTGCTATTTTATAAATGCAGCACATTTAAAAGGACAAATTCTGAAATTAACACATGCAGCTCTCATTTGAGCCTACTTGAACATGGAGCAAACAGAGGTGCAGGGACGCTGGTGTGCTGTATGGCCGTCAGCTGTTTCGCTGTCTGTAGGACACTGACCTCTTGCATTTGTCAGGTCATAAACCATCTTGTCTAAAACAATCTATTTCTTGGTGTCAGCATTGCAAGTATGTAGCCTCTGTCCTGCTCAGATTAGGATTTCACACTTCGTACCATATTTAGGGCGGTCCAGTTGTCATCAGCGTAAGTGGAGCCTCCTATATGTCTCTTTTGTCTCCAGCACTTGGAGATATAGAGCTACAATTTTGCGACAACCACATTAAACAACTTGACAGCACAGTCATATATTACTAACGAATTACCTAAAGAGTCTACCGACATTAACTTTCTACAAAAGTTACTCAAACTCTTTCGATATAATACTTTTATGTGACTTTTCATGGTTAAGTTTCATGGCTCATTGAAAAGTTATTGCCAAAGTAACTAACTCAACTGGCAGAAACATATTAACTGCATTTCTTTGGTAAGCCATTAATAAATGTAGCACATTACTTTGTATTTGCTTTCTTTTTTTGAGTCATGCAAAGCTGCTATTGCAACGGCAACTTGTCTGTCCATAAAACTGCTGAACACAGCATATGGTGTAATATGCTGTGTTTTTTTGCTGTCAAACCATATACGACATATCAAAAAAAGCCAGGCGTTATGAGGCTGTCTGGTTGTACTAAGAAGAGAGACATACTGCATATCCAAGTCAGAAAATGAATGATAAAAAGCAAACATTTAAGTCCTTGTATATGTGTTTAAGTATGTCGTAAAACTATTAATGTTACTATGACAAATACTGAAGAATTTGGAGAGGGCAATGTACTATAAGTATCCTTATTGCAAAAATAATCATCCAAAAAGTCATTAAGAACATAGATGTATGTCAAAATGGCAGGCATACATATAACTGGTGAATATTTCATGTCACTTTATACATTTTATTGCTTTATTTTGTTATTTGCTTTGACTTGAATCATCCTTCAAAATCCTGTTTTTTTTCTGCTGCAAAACCTTTTTGATTTGTATGTGTAAAACCTGAATCAAAGATTGCTGTTAGCTAACGTAGTATTATCAAATTGGCAGCTTGTTTTTATAGCTGTCGTTTTTGCGGTCTGACTCTCTTTTTCATGCCTTTTTGCAGGCAGGAAGACAACTTCCCTTAACTCTGAAAACAAGAGTATTCTAGATTCAGGGACCTGTTTGCTGACAGAGTTTGCTTACACTTTATAGAGTGTTGTGCTGAAAAGTTGCTGACAAATTGTCCTTACTCTGCAAATCATTGCCAGACAAACCAGACCCCATCAAACTCTCACCTCTATTTCCCTCTCTGTCTCTCTCCACTGCTGCTTGTTTCTCTTTCAGTCAGTTTCTGATGTGTCGCGTCTGCAACCGCACTGCAGCAGAGCGCACTGCTCTGTGTGTATGTGTGTGTGTGTGTGTGTTTTCTTTGTCTTTTGTAGTTTGACGTCCTGTAAGTCTAAAACTAGCAGATTTGGGGACAGACCGAGAAGACACAGGCAGACATAGAAAGCGAGAGAAAAAAGATGCAAGAGACAGGGATGGAAATAGAGACAGACAAACACCTGACAGAGTAATAAAAAGAAGACAAAAAGGCCAACATGTACGGAGTGGTGTTCACTTTAAACATCCTGTCCTTGGTTTGTCTCTTCACTCTGATTGACAAAGCTATGGTGGTCATCTGATTTCTGGCCTTTTGTATCAATCAGACACACATAATATTGTCAAGCACTTCACTGAAAATTCACTCACACACACTAGGAAAAGAACAATATGTTTTTTGGTCCAAAGCTGATATCAACTGTTTGCAATTTATATTTCTGATAACTAATATACCTACTGGTTCAAATTTATAGGCAAATATAATCATTGGGATTACATACCTCGACTTTAACGTAAATGTCTTTAGAGTCGACTTTGCTGTTAGATGGTCGGTTAATTACGTGGCTAGTAATGGCAGTGTGACCTGTATGCTACAGAGAGACTTCACATTGAGAGGAACACTTCATTTAATGTGTAAATGAACAGAAAGGTTAGACTTCTTTTACTTTTGCTGAATTAAGAGATGTAAAGCCACGTTACTATCTGTTATAAATCAATCTGTATTTGTGTCTGTATTAGATGCAAACTGGAAAGGGGGAATAAAACTTGAAGAAGAACATTGAATTATTTTTTTGTACTGTAAAATAATCACATAGAATCTTGTTGTCGTATTATGTTAATACAGATGATTTTCTTCAACAATAAAAAACACTTTTGCTGCTAAAACTAGCTTGTATGCTTGAAGTTTAAAAGGTTGATTAAAGGACCAGAGTGTAACAATTAGGGGGATATAATGGCAGAAATCACCCGATAATAAGAGTCGTTGTGTTTTTGTTACCTTAGACTGAGCCGTTTATATCTACATAGGGAGTGGGTCCTCTCTCTGGCCGATACACTAAGCCTAGGTATCGCTATCGGTATCAGGACTGAAAAGGTCGAATCGGTACATCCCTACTCTGTCAACTACATTGACTGTTGGTGAGACAAAATTAGCAGTTTAAAAACATCCTCTGTGAATTTATGATGGGCATAATTCAATTAATCTGTTTAAACAATCAATAATTTAATCAATAATGGCAATAAACCTTATTCCTAACCCTAATGCACGCACACAAATCGACCCACCACACACACCACAACAGGGTGCTGGAACTGCTCTGCACCAGTTTAATTAAGAGTTTTAATTAAAAAGATGTAGTGGGGTGAATGTAACATCCTCTGCGGACAGCGGCTAAGTAGTCCTCATCCATACGGTTCCATGCTACCCGCAGAACCCGAGGGTCTAATGAAACCATCCAGGACGCTGAGACACCGTCACCCTCCGCTGGTTTCCAATAGAGGAAGAATTATGAGACTCTTTGCTTTCTCTTCTGAGGAGAAACAAAAGGTGGCTGGTGTCAGAGATAAAACTGCCCCCGGAGTATTGCCGGGAGCCTCATAACGTACGCTAATGTCTGCCTTTATCTTATCCGGCGTAATGCAGCCGCGCGCATATTAGACTAATATGTCAAAGTGGTTTAATCAGAGGGTGGTGGTACTCTGGACACGTCCTGACAAGAAGAGACACAAATTCCCATTTATAATCACATATGTTGACACAAAAAGCAACAGATTTAAATGCAGCAATGAAGCCCTGCAGTACAGTGAATTCTTATATTATGATAATGGCTACATTACTCATGTAAGAAGTAGCGCTGATAAAGAACAATGGCAGCATCAAGGTATCAAAATACTGTAATCACATTACAAACCGGGAATATAATTTCTGTTATTTAAACGACAGTGATAAAATCATGGGTGTTGTCTGAAAATGTTCCTTTACTTGATAAAAAAGAAAAGAGGACACTGACTATGTAGCTCCCTGGTAACCACAAGAGCTGGCATAGCAACCAGAAAAGGTTTCTGAGTAAGGTTACTTATGTAACTTTCCATGCAAACTTTGAAACTGTATAAGCCAACACTCAACACACCACTGTTGCTCTAAACACTTAAAGGAAAATTCCACATTTTCTACATCTACCGGAGCAAAATTCTTGCTGCATTTATCCACAATGCCTTCCAACAGAATAGGGATGTTATGAGAACCAATATTTCGGTACCAAGTCGATGCCAAAATTCTGAAAATGTGACGATACTCGTTTTTCTACAGTACCATATACAATATACAGTATCAGGGCTCGGGCCCAGAGTATCTTCTTGTTATCTGGTTTAACTAACCCTAACAGACGAGATCCCACTAAGCGGTCCTACGACGGTGGTTATCAACTTGGTAAATCAACCCAGGGTTTCTCAATCTGGCTATGAGCGCGTTCACATTAAAGGGGCGGTGTTTGCAGTATATGACCAATCACAAACATGGAAAAGTCTGCACTCAGCAGAGTGGCATATTTTACAAACCAAGAGCAAACTATAATATTAGATAAATACGAAGAAGTTAAGGCTTAAAGTAATACCGTTACACACAGATGGCAAAAAAATCAACGACTGTGTGAATGATTAAATTAACAGACTGATAATATCGCTGCCCCATCTAGAGCACAAGTAGAACTGACTTGTTTCAGGTGTTCTGTTACATTAATGAGATGCTTATTGTATAGTATAGAAGAATAGAAGTTTCTTCATTAGTCCCTTTGGACATAATTTGGCGTGTAGGACAATTTTACCTTCTTTCAGCTGCGTCCCCGGCTCCGGCAGTGTGAAACAGACTTGGGAGCAAATAAAAAATAAATATAAAAATGTAATTCAAAGCGGTAAGCAGGCTTACTTTCATGTGCCAGCTGTCCTTTATGCATGTGGTGGTTTAAACTGTGTTGCTTTAAGCCTGGATTCTGATCGTAACTTCTTCATGTGTAATATAATCATATTGCGCACCAAGCTTTTGAGATTGGTCTGTAGGCGGAGCTTTTATATGAATTGATCTCTTATCTCGAACATAACCTGCTCCGTTGCAGGTTAGGTGTTGTTCAGCATAAGTTACCATGGCGATCTACCCCGGTAAGAAGTGAACCATTGTCGTAGGACTGAAAACCCAGGGTTAACCCTGAAGTTACTTCCCTAACCCCAAATTCGTAGTTCAGGCCTCTGCTTGGCTAAATCACGGAGCTAACAGCCAACGTACGGAGGTTGCATTGAGTTACATTGTGATGCGTTCAAGCGCTATTCAGTAAAAATGTAAAAAATTTGGGTGAAGGTAAATTATAACGTTATCATGATGTGTTCAAATGTAATCTTGTAAAATTTTGTTTTTGGCGAGAAATTTGAGGTGGATCATCTAGGATTAATTTGCAAAAAAACAGTATGCAAAAGATAATAAAGGAGTGTATGTTGAAGTACATGGATTTATTGTTTTGTTTTTGTGTTTTACCATGGTATTCAATTGGAAATCGAGAATCTGGGAATTTCACTGGTATAGGTATCGATTATTGCCTGAACTTTCCATCCAGCTGATTCTTTGACTTAAAGGTGGGTGAAGCAAAAGCTTTAATGAAATTAGAGCAAGATGTTTTGCAGCGACCCTGCATTCCACGCCTACTGCTTGTCAGAAATAGCGGTATCTCTGCTTCTTCTGCTTTTGATTTTGGTCTGCAAGATTTTAGAACATCAGTGAATCGAAATGGGACTTGTGGAGTAGTACTGATATTTACAGTTAATGTTTTAGATATGGAAAATGTTTCTGCAACTTTGTGGCAGTAGTGCTATATTAGGGCTGGGCAATATATCGACATTATATCGATATTATATCGATACCGTGATATGAGACTAGATATCATCTTAGATTTTGGATAGCATAATATCGTAATATGGCACAAGTGTTGTCTTTTCCTGGTTTTGAAGGCTGTATTACAGTAAAGTGATGTAATTATCTGAATTTACCAGACTGTTCTAGCTGTTCTATTATTTTCCTTTACCCACTTAGTCATTATATCCACTAGTGTTGTCACAATACTGGAATTTATAACTTTGATACAATACCTTGAAAAATATTGATATTCAATACCAGTTTTGATACCACAGGGAAAAATTTACACAACTTTGAGGGCATAAAATTTCAGATTTTTATTAAAAGATAAATAGTGGTGTGTGGGCGTGTGGGTGTGTGTCAACTCGCTGTCAGAGACAAGAGAGAGCAGAAAGCGCAGCTGGTACTCGTGTATCAATACTGTGGAAAATGAGTATTGAAACCGTTTCAAATATTCAGTATCATATGTTGCAATACTTTAATATTTTTGACAACACTAATATCCAAAATGCTGATGATTATTTATCAAAAATCTCATTGTGTAAATCTTTTGTGAAAACACCAATAGTCAACCCAACAATATCATCGTAATATCATTATCGAGTTATTTGGTAAAAAATATTGTGATATTTTATTTTCTCCATATCGCTCTGCCCTATGCTATATCCATTGCCGTCTGTTTGAATTATAAATGAAACAGAAATGCAAGGCACATTGTTATTAAGTGTTTTAATTTGGAATTCACTTTAACGCCTCCCTTAGTGCTCATACTCCAGTCTTGATATGGTTCTTCTGGTGAAAAAATAATAATGAGGTCATTATTATCTGTGGCCTCTGTCTATCAATATGTTATAATATCAATCCGTTTCACAGCTGTTTCATGGTTCGAAGCATCAGAATAAACGATACACTGCCGGGAATGTGTGAGGAATGAAGAAGAGGAGGGAGGACAGAGAGGAGGAGAGAATCGTTAGGGGGAAAGGGTAAATCAAACAGATAAAATAACAGAGGTTGAAAAGGACAGAGGCAGAGAGAGAGAGAAAGGAAAAGACAGACGGAGGTGCAGTACTCTGTAATTAAGAACACCCTCGCTTTCTACAGAAAGTCTATACTCTTGTTAGTCATACTGGAGGTTCTTCCTGGGCTGAACGATCAATCATTTTTACATCGAGATCCTGACATTTAAGAACGCAAGAGCTGCCATTTTGATTATAGCTTATATTATTTACAACGTTTTAAGAGGGGAACATTTTATCTGGTGTTGATTTTTGGCAACCAAAACTTTCATCAGAAATATTTCACCAGAACTAATAAGCTGCAAATTACACTAGGCTGTTGTTTGGTTAGTGTGCTCTTTGCATCTCGATACTATTTATGACTATCTGCTGTATCTATCGGCCAAAGTTGGTTTTGTCGAGAAAGAAACATTTTGATATTTTGAAATGTGGAGTAGACTCTGTCTTACAAACCGACCAACGGAGGGATGAGTCTCTACGTTATTGATCTAGCATCATTTTCAGACAGCTACTGCAGGTAACAGCTAACTAGGTACTTATCGAGGTAGTGAGACAGCAATCAGAATCCTTACATTAAACCTTTAAGCACCTAATATCATTGTTTTAGGGCTGTGAAGTAGCTTGTCCTGTCAGGTTCATTCTTGACCTTAAAAATAGTAATTTGACATAAAAAAAAAAATTCTTAACTCAAGGTATACTCATTAGATTTCTTCCAGAGCTTTCAGGCACATCTAATGGCCTTTAACAGTGGATGGAGTTCACTCAGTTGTCATCATGTGTCCTAAACTCTATCTAATGACAAAGGCCATGAGATGTGGCAAAAAGCTCCAAGAAATCTAATAAGTAGAACTGGATTTAGGAATATTTTGTCAATCTTTAATAGTATCATCAGACGAAATGTAACATTTTACTAAAGGTGAGCTAATTTCATACCAACTCTTGCAATAACGGTCCGAAAAATAGAAACAAGACAGATTCCCCACATTGTTCATGCCTTATTTCTTTACACTCAAATATTTCGATTACACACATACAAAAACACCCGTGCTACAGTTTCAGGCCTTTGCATTTTGAGCATCGACTGAAACCACAAACCTATAGCTCCTTTCAAAAGATGGAATATTTTCAATACTGTGTGTGTGTGTGAGATAGAGACACCGAGAGCGAGAGAATGACCAACATTTATTTTTAGCACCCAGTGAGTCATGTGATCCCCCCCTTCTTCCCACAGATCCCTCCTTCCTTTCCTTCCCTCCTATCTCTCTGTCTCTCCCCCTATCTTTCTCTCTCCCACAATCACATCCTCTCCCTCTCCTCTTCCCTTCACTTCACTTCAGAGTGAGGCGAAACAGAGTCACAGTGACAACGGAGGAATAAAGACCATAAGAGAGGGAAGACAAATCTTCATCTTTCCTAATGAGGGAAAACTACACGAGGAGCGATATGAAAAAAGAAAACATGCACACAAAATGAAAATAAATAAATATATATATATATATATATATATATATATATACACCACTGAGGCTGACTGGCTTACACCTCAGCAACAGCTATCATCTCTGTTACCATGACTTCTCCACATAACAAAAATAACAGCAGCACACCCCTATTACCGCAGAAACTGTCTACTATGAAGGAGGGTAAGTTACGGATTGGTGGATTGGAACGACATCAAGCCAGGAGCAACGATAACGCAGTCTCTGCAGAAGTGATGGGTCTTTACCAACATGGTACACTTCCAAAGAATTAAGAACAAGAATTCAAATAAGAAAAAAAATTGTGAGAAAGAGGATGAGAAGCATCATCAACGCTGTATCAAAACTAGGGCTGTCAAAGTTAACGTGATAATAACGCGATGTTTCGGTTGTAGCGGGCTCAGTTTTAAAGCTAGAGTGAAAATACTGGCATTATATGAAACTAGAAAAACCTAAGGAATCCATCCATGTCATACTTGCTTGTCGCAAAGGAGGTTAAATAACGCTCCAAACAAATGTTACATTTTGGCAAAGAAAAACTGGTATGGCCATTTTCAAAGGGGTCCCTTGACCTCTGACCTCAAGATATGTGAGAAAATGGGTTCTATAGTCAAGTCAGCACACTGACACACTGACAGCTGTTGTTGCCTGTTGGGCTTGAGTTTGCCATATTATAATTTGAGCATATTTTTTATGCTAAATGCCGTACCTGTGAGGGTTTCTGAACAATATTTGTTTGTGTTGTTGATTGATTTATAATAATAAATATGTACATACATTTGCACAAAGCAAGCATATTTGCCCACTCCCATGTTGATATACTTGAGAAATCTCCCTTAAAGGTACATTTTGAATAGATAAAATAATGTGTGATTAATTTGCAATTAATTGCAATTAATTGTGGACAATCATGCGATTAATTGCGGTAAAACATATTTTAATTGAATTGACAGCCCTAATCAAAACACATATTACTAAATCTTTTTATTCCTCCTGCTTTGTAAATGTAGTCCTATTTCTTTACCCTATCTACGTATCACTCCCACAATGCAATGCAATTCTTACACAGCGAGACAAGCGGGCCTTTTTTTAAATTCAAAGCATCTTTATTGCAATGGATTCAAACCTACCCAACTGTTAAGACAAGCTGAAAGGGTCGCATAGTAGGCAATGAGGCTAGTGCACAGATACACAAACACACAAACAGATGAGGGATTACACACACACACACACATGCACATTTGCACCATTTGCACACATACACACACACGCAGCACATCACAAGCAAATACAAAGTGACAAAAGAGAGCAGACAGAGTCATAGTGACAGGACACTGACGCATGCATGAAGGGACAAATATTCAACTGCTGTGAGGGATACAGCGTGCACTAACACACACACTTAAATGTTGACTTTCCGTTCTCTCTTTCTTTCCCTGATTATCCGTCTCTCTCCCTCTGCTTCCTATCCTTTTCTTCCCCTCTCTCTCTCTCTCTCTCTCTCTCCACTGCTTCCTATCATTCACTGGCTCATCTGCTGCTCTTAATGAAACGCTGCATAATCAGGATTGCAGATTGCAGGACTGTGACTGGTCCTATAGGCCCACCACCCATGTGCATAACCAGGAACACCAAACACACACACACACACACACACACACATACACGGTGCCTTGATCTGCCCGCTTTCCAGCCACCAATCCTACCCTAAACCCTTTTCAATTTTATATACTCACACATGCTCTTGCATAGGCACAAACACACAGTGGTGGAGTGGGGTTGAGGGGGGAGGTCATGATCCTGCCAGAGAGAAGGGAATCAGAGTTGCAATTCTAGGGCTTATCGCGGAAAGAGGGTAAGACCATATCTGACACGCCAGCATGCCCGGTATGTAAACCTCTATTCACACAAACACGCACACGGAGGAAAAGGACAGAGAGAGAGAGAGAATGTATGTGCACACCCGCAGATCCTCATGCATATGAGTTGAGATAACCCTTTGCAGTATTTTTGGAAAATCTGTCCCAGCATGCAAGTGGTGAGACACTGATCCTTCTGCCAAGGTGTCTATTACCAACACTGCACTCAGCAAGCAGGAGGGTCAACATGGGAAGAAGAGAGACAGGATCAGTGAGGGAAGCAGAAAGAAAAGATGAAGGGAGCGAAGAAAAGGAGAGATAAGAAACGAGGCAACGGAGGAGTGAAGGCAGGGATAGATGGTGAGGTAGTAGAGGAGAAAATGTGCAGGAGGGAGGGGGCGGGTTGAGTAACCCGGTGAGAAATATGACAGCATCTTGTAACTCAAAAAAAAAGAGAGAGCAGATATAAAAAAGGAGAAAATGCAAAAATAGGGAAGAAGAGTAAATGTAAAAGAGCAGAGAACATGGAGAGGGAGGATGCTGAGGAGGAGGAGGGAGCTGCTGGAAAGGAATAAAAGGTAAAATACTGCAAAGAGGAGGACTGAGTTGCTTGTTAATACACATATACTAGAAGAATATTAAAAAAAATTGCATCATCACAATGACACTATAGGCAGTGGCATAACAAGTGCACAGCAACAGCCAAGGTCATTTCCAGTAAATTCTGACATTTTAGTCAGATGGCTCAGCTCACATCTACAGAAGCCTGACTGCTTGGTTATCACAAGCTGTGACAACACGCACCATTGGCTGGAGAGAAGGGGGGAACAGCAAAAGCGCAACACGCCATTGGTTAGTAATCACGAATATGCTGTTGGCGGTTCCTGGGTCACGTGTGTGTGTGTGTGTTTGCGCGCGTGCACGTTGTGTGTGTGTGATTATGTGTATGTGTGTCCCAAGCCCGAGGCAACCAGGCCAGCGGCTACAATTACAGTGACGGATGTGAAAGAACTGGGTCGGCTTCGCAAGAGATCTGCCCCTGGGACGACAAGACCAGCCAGAGCCCTGAATCAATACAGAACACATGCACACGCACGCATAAGAGCGCACACACACACGCACGCACAAGGTTGTATGTGACAAACATTTACATAGAAACCAAAGGACAGATATGACTAACCCAAAAAGGAAGGAGAACATGTACCACACAGCACAAAAAGTGCAAGTAAACGCAGCTACAGCATTTACTTGATGCTGTTTTCTTCTGCGTATAAAGATAAACTAAACCAACTAAAGTCCAGATGAGTCTCTGACCTTGTGTGTCTGTCTCTCACTCAATGACTTTCACTCTCACTCATATGAACTTGTTCCCTCTCACAGCCCCAAAGCCTGTTTCGGGGGCAGCAATGTCCACAGCTCACCCACACATAACTCGGTGACACTTTGGGGCATGTTTTTTTTTCCTGCTCACGTGTGTTTCTGTATGTGACGTGTCTTTCTGTACATGTTTGTGTTTCCTACCTCTGGCAGAAAGCTTCTTGGTGTTGATGATTTTTGCAGCATATTCTTGTCCAGATGAGATCTTCACACACCTCCTGACCACAGAGAACGCGCCCCTGAAAGGAACACACACACACACAGAAATACTTAATGATGTATTCAAAAAAGCTCAAAGTAACAACATACTGTGGTGTACATGTCACCAGAGGGGTGTTTCAATTAGGGGTGTAAGAAAATATCAATACACTTGAGTATTGCGATATTATATTTTGTGATACTGTATAGATTCTCAAAAACACTATTGATTTTTAATTAATAATTTACATGCAAAGATTTGTAGCAGACAGTGGCTCATATTGCACAAAAAATAGTGCTATTATTTTTGTTTTATTTATTTTGTTTGTATTACAGGGATTGTGATAAATGCAAATGCAGATACCACTCTTCTCATTACATAAAATAAGTGAACTTTTCTTTACCCAGATTTTATGCATATATGGTGGTGCTTTATACTATGACAGTTTTCCTAAAATTAGACTTAAAAAAATCACAATAAATCGCCTTGCTTACAGTATCGCAATATATCACAATATATTGAATCATAACCCCTTTATCATCATACATTTCGTATCACCAGATTCTTGCCGGTACACAGCCCTATTTTCATACAGAGGCTTAGAAAATCTGAGATTAGTGTGAAAAACCATTCTTAGGCTTGAGTGAGTCTAAGAAAGTGAACCAGATACTTCTTATTGATTGATTGATTGATTGATTTAGAGAAAAAACGTTTCAGTGTAAGCTTGGCAGGAATCAAGCTAGTCTGGTGGGACATGTTTCCATGGTAACTTTAATTCAACGTATTGCAACCTGCAGGATTTGCTGAAAATAAGCAAAATTGAACTGAAATACACCTTTAACTGATCAGTTTGCTTTATGAAACAGCCCTCAGATGTCACAGGTGAGTAATAACAAACATGGCTGTGATAAAATATGAGATTTACAGTCACATTTCAACGTTAAATTGCAAAAAAGCATTGATGCAGCATCTTCGCAGCTACTCACACTCACACCCCCACACCTACTCTACAGTACACACTGTCCTCATCGCTCCACGAGACCATCAGCAGCAACAAGCGCGCGCCTACCAGCCCTCTATTGCTGAAGCCATGTGTGTTGTTCTGGTGTTTCAGGCACATGTATGAAAATCAAAAAACTAGGTCAGCTATATTTGAGGGTGGAGAAGAGCAGAGTGCTGCATCTCTCATCTCTAAATGCAGCCATGGAGACGTCCGCCTCGGCTCTGCTCGGCTCTGCAGCCACGCAGGCCGCTCTGCTATTCAACCTCCATCTCTGTCTGTGCACGCCTTTTCTTTCAAATAAAATCTGTTCTCATCATCCCGTCTAGCTCCAGACAACATCAGAGATATCACAAACAGTTAGACACACTTGGATGCAGACACTAGAGAGACAAAGCAGAGAATACTCATTACCTCAAATGAACCCCGTCTTTTCACTCACTGTACCTCTAATGGCTGACAACTGTGGTGTCTGTAAAATGTTATATTATTTGGTTAAATCAGTGCAACGATATGAGAAATAACTGAAGCTTTGTAATCACAGCTGAGTTCATAGCATGATGTGTACCATAAACATGTTATCTAACATCCTCTGGAGTGAGCAGCTTGCCACTAAAGCTTACCTCTAATTTATAGAGGATTTGGTAAAGGAAGTGGTCATAGCAAAACATGTTATATAAGAATTTTACTTGACTATCCTGCATAGTTGGGCAGCATGGCACTGTGAAGTGCATATGCTGAGTCTGTACAGTGCTACATGGTAGAATGTACAGTAGCTGCAGAGTAAAAGTACCTCCGCTTTTGTATTTGAAAGTAAAGAAAAGGCAAGCTAGCTGAAACATGGTTCAAGGATAGCAGCAAAATAATCTTTGATGAGGACATTTGTGGGATTTTTTTCAAGTTCTCAGACTAATATGTTTTAAAAAATAAAAAACACTGTACATGACGAGCTTGGACCATCTGATTATGTAATAACGTTTAATGCTTCACAAAGATGAAACCATATTTGCGTAGGGATGCAAAGTAACCAAAGGTCACATAAACTCACAAACTGATGAAACTAAATATAATCAATTTCAGGCCATTTTTTAAATTTTGAAACAATCCCAATGCTGTATTTTCCTTATTGTACAGATTGTTTTGCATGTCTTAGTCCAATCACGTGAATCACAGCTCACTATTTTGCAAACCATGCTATGTTTTAGAAATTTGAATTCATTTTTTCTTTAATTTCACTGGAAATCCAATTCATTCCCATACACTGTTAAAATCCAAGAGCAGTAATAATGTTATTGGGTAACAAAGTGCAGCATTTTTAAATCAATCTGCAATTAAACTGCATAACAACTCAATAATAATGTAACAAAGGTCCCCTTTTTGCATTTTCATATTGAACGGGCTGTTAGGAAATATACATCCAAACTGAAAATGCATTTGAAAATGCATGATTGATTGATGTTGTTAAAGGTGCTACTGTAAATGCGAGATTGGAGCATTTCTATTGCCTCCGCACGGCTCTCAACATGGCGATGGCTGAGCCAGCGGTTAAAGGTGGCTAACGGTGCTGACAGCACAAATGAAGCAAACAAAAGCAACAGTGCTGACAGAGATAACAGCGTTAACCTGGCGGGGAAGCGGAAGTTGGGTGCTACGCTTCCGCAACGACACCGTTGGTCAGGCCGGCGTCCTGAGTGAGTGCAGAGTGGCGGCCATGAGCTATAGCCAATGGGGCACGCTCACATGCACGAACATGCACTAAAAGGATAAACCTTGCAAACACACCGGTATGGTCCTTTAACGGCTGAATCTTTGGACAATTTTCTGAACTAATCAGTATATACTTACTGTATTTAGTTCACTAACATTGCGTTAATATCTGCTGAAATAATCATCTTGGGATAATTGAAACAATAACAATATCCAGGTCAAAAACAGTAGGATATTTTCATTGCATCACTACCAGCCAGTCTACTGTATGTCAGTGTGTGTGTGGGGGGGGGGGGGGGATGCTGCACACAGTAAAGGGAGCAGGTGAGTTAAAAGCTACTATAAAAGCAATATGACTGCATTATTAATGAAAGATGGTGTCAGATGCACACAGCATAGGATCATAAACGCAAGGGTTTCTGAGGCTGAAGAGGAGTATTCTTCTTCCTCACTATAGAAACACAGGCTTCCATCAGAGATCTTCCAGTTAGAAGAAGAAGTGGGAGACACTGGGTAACTGGGAGTATACACGCTTCTCTCGCTGCTTTGACATCTGGCTGACTGTGTGTGCACACTGACCACAGGGTGCTGGCTGGGCAGACTGCAGGTCATGACCACACAGGTATCCAAATACGCAGCTACACTGTTAAGAATTTCCCAGTAAAATAACAGTAAAGAACTGGCAGCAGGGTTGCCTTTATGTTACTGTAAAATTAATTTCACAGTATTTTACAGTTAATTTACTGTTTAAAGATACATTATATAGCTGTTTTTCACCTTTCTTTTACATTATCTTACTGATTTGTTTTAATGCACTATTTAGGTTGTATTTTTTACATACATTTTAATAAACATTATTTTTTTGCCTATATGAATAGACTTAGCAGGTTACAGACATAGGAATAGTCACACTAAATACAATTAAAGGCACTTGTTAGGAAAAAGGCTATAATAGACTTGTTAACACTTTTCCCAAAATGTCTGTCTATAGCTGGCTACAAGCACAGAATGCAAACCAGAACAACATGTGAGTGAAGAACAGAGCTAATTCACTGATTTTACAATCATGTACAATGTACAAGCCTCACATGAGCAGATCAGGTCCCAGAAGTCAAAAAATACTGCATGAAACTGTTACTTATGATACTTTAGACAGTTGATCAGCAGTAAAGTGATGTTTTTTAAGAATGCATTATAGTTCAGTTAAAAAACGGCCTATGAGCGTAATTTAACAGGTTTTCTTT